>VDFB02271358.1:484729156-484906397 GCA_007258455.2 Sequoia sempervirens
TATATATATATATATATACGAGTTATGTTTGTTTTTTTATTAAAAAAGTAAGGTTAGGGTTCTGATCTTGAACAAAACAACAATAAAATAGTAAGGTCAACAGGTCAACAAGCTGAAACAAAACAAAATCAAGTTACAAATAAACAAACATAAGAGCAAAACAAAAATGGCACATAGGCCTTGGAGACACAAACACTCAAAACCCATAACCAAAAAGAAACCTAAATTATTATTTTTTGTAATTAATTAAATTCAATTCATTTTTCTGATTTTTGAAAGCCTAGACACTGTTCCAAATATTGCTCTATTCATGATCCCATAAGTGATTGAAATCATGCTACTCAAAGCATAATCCCTTTTGTTGACCTTCTCCTCCTTTTCCTCCTCATCCACACTTGTCATATCATCTTTAGAATTATTCCCTAACACACAACTTCTAAATATTTTTACCACACATCCAACTCGTCCTCCTCCTACATTGGGATATACTCCTCATTTGATGACCCTTCCTCCTCTCCATCAATTTTTTTTTTCTCCTTAACATTTTGACTTTTATTTTGTTTTACGACTTTGTCCAAATGGGCCAACCTCCTTTCCCCTTTACCATTTCTAGAATCGTCTAAATGGCCCTCCTCACACTTATTGCATATTTTGATTGTGCGCTTCCTAGTTGTCTTTATTTCATCAAGTTCAAGGAATTTTCTCTTTTAGATGGAGGTTTTCTCCTAAGTTTCCCTTTTTTGAGAGGGAGGGGTAGATTGTTTTTCTTAAAAAGTAGGGTCAAGCGAAGTAGCACTAAATTGAGGAGCATATTTTTACAAGACAACACAAGAATGGTTTAAGGAAGCTAAGGTAGTGAAACAAGTTCCTACACTAATCTTGAGAGGAGGATAACGTAAAACTTTATAGATATTTTCAATAGTTACAAAAACTTAAATAGAAATAAACATAAATATCATGCATATCAGGCAACACACTGATTTACATGGGGAAAACCTTTTTTGGAGAAAAACCTCACACTCCAAAAGCCACCCAATATATTATTCAAAAATCACAAAGATTACAATATATTTGCAAAGTAAGCTTCTCATACGAGTATCACTGACCAGTGATCTAGATGCAACACAACCTCTATTAGACTCTCTAAATACATCAAAATACACATCCATAATTGAAAGCCCTTGTAAAATAAGGTTGTCTTCTAGGGCAAGTCAAGTTAACAAAATATTGACCATCGGATATAAGACCTAATGATGAATGGTCCAAATTTATGATAATAAAATATGAATAAAATTTAGCTTTCAGGGGTGCTACCTTTGAGCTCCCATCGAGGCGCATGGTCTCTAGATCCCCCATTGTGAGGTTGATCCCCCAAGACCCATTGCAAGGGGAATCCTGTGCCCCTCACCCCATCACTTACGTATCAATAGTTCCTTATGTAATTGCAAGGTTGAGACACATTTTCCCAACAAACCTCCCACTTGTCAAGCACCTTGCAAGACCAACGTGAGGGTGAATAAGCATCATCTCTTAATTTCTAGGGGTTGAAAGGCCCATAGTCTCTTAACACTATCTCAAATTCTTTTTGTTCACAAGCTTAGTTAAAGAATCAATAAATTTTATCAAAGTCTCTACCTTAACCAGCTTCACCTTGCCATCTTTGACCATATCTCTAACAAAATGATAATGTACATCAATGTTCTTGGACTTGGCATGAAATGTTAGGTTCCTAGCTAGACATATAACACTTTAACTATTACAATAAATTGTCACTACACCTTGTTTTATTCCAATATCTGAACATAGTCTCTTAAGCCAAATGTCTTCTTTACAAGCATGATTAACTACCATATAATCAACTTCAATAGCAGACAAAGCAACCACATTGTACTACTTACTCATCCAAATAATTGCACCACCAAATAAAGTAAACACATAAGCACTGATGGATCATCTGCTATCAAGATCACCTACTTAGTATAAATACACATAACCATGAATATCAAGGGAAATTTCATCTTTAATCAAGTTACTATGATAACACAAGAAATACTCTAAGGTACCACATAAATATCTAAAGGCTATTTTAACTACATTCCAATGAAATATACTAGGATTAGACATATATCTATAAGGAACTCCAACTAATTGTGCAATGTTTGGTCTTGTATAAACCATAGCATACATCAAAATTCCTACTGCACTCTGGTAAGACACTCTTCTCATGTCTTCCATCTCTAATGGGGATGTTAGAAAATCTAAAATAGAGAACTTTGTTCCAACTGATATAGGAGCACACAGTGGTCTACAATCCTGCATATCAAACCTCTATAAAATTGAAGTGACATACTTACATTGGCCAAGACATAGATTATTGTTCACTCCATCTCTTTTAATTTCCATCACAACAATGTGTCTAGCTACACCAATGTCTTACATTTCAAATTTAGTAGCAAGTTAAGATTTTAGCTCTAAAATCACACCTTTCCCTTTATCAATAAATAACATATCAACATCATATAATGCAATAAACAAGAAATGATCAACAATAGTTTTACAATAAATACAATGATCTAGTTTAGAATGCTCAAACTCAACACCTATGTGTCAAATTTTTGGTTCCACATCCTAGGACTCCGTTTTTGGCCATATAAAGATTTCTTAAATTTTAAAACCAATTTACTCTTACCTTTCACCATTTAGTGCTCTAACTATGTGATATAAATATCCTCCTCCAATTCACTACAAACGAAAGTAGCTTTCACATCCATTTTCTCAACATCTAATACATAAGCAGTAGCAATAGAATGAAAAAAAATAATCAATGTCATTTACGCAACAAGAGAAAATACTCACCATAATTATCACCCTTAACTTGAGAGTAACCTTCCAAAACCATCCTTGATTTGTACTTTCAATACCTCCATCTGAACCAATCTTTTTCTTGAACATACATTTGCAACCAAGTTTTCTTCCTTCAGGCAATGGTATAGGATCACAAGTATCATTCGTTTTCAATGCTGACATTTTTTTATCCATAGCAATCTTAAAGGATTTTGCATCATTCATACCTAATGCCTCTTCTATGGATTTGGGTTCATCCATGCTAGTATTCAAAACAAAATTATATGTCTAATTATCATTAGGTGAATAGCTTTTAGGTGGTTATCTATGCCTTGTAGACATATGAACAAGCTAAGTTGGAGGTTCTTCCTCCTCTTCTGAATATTCACACCTAGATGAGCTCTCAACTTCTTATCTATCCATGGGAATCGATTCAACTTTCTTAGGTGTAGAAGGAAGTTGAATCATGATGCAAAATATGGGTGGTTAGGTCCAACTTGTTCCAAATCAACCAAATTTTCATGTTTGAAAACACTTAGTGGTGGGTTTCTTTACCTAGGTATGCAAACTCCTAGTAGTACTCCATAGATGATTTTTCCAACACAATATTTTTTAAAGACCTCATACCCAAAATGTAATTGTAGTTATATATTTTCATTCATCTATTTGAAAACATAGCTCAATTGCAGGTGGGGGTGTTTTGGAACACAAAGGCCAAATTTCTACTACTACGCTTTGAACTAGGCCTAATTAGGTTTGTTTGAATGGATCACAACAAGGTTTTCACAACCTAGACCTCAACTCTTCATGCCAATGGCTCAGAACTATCACAAATAGTCTGCCTCAACATTTCCACACACTACAAACAATTTCTCAAGGAAATTTCACAATACCCTAAGTCCTATGCAACTTCTATACCTAAAAGAAGAGGTTAATCAAACTAGGGCATCACCAAACTTGAACTTATCACTAGATCCCCTGCTCTTGAAATAATATGGATATGAAAATCAACCTACCTAAATCCATTCCACCAATTTTAAGGCCAATTGATCTATGGAATGGAGAGAAATTCATTATTTACAGTCAAAACACACCCTAGTGAGGGTTTCAAACAACTTTCAAGAAATCTACTCTATCTTATTCCAATCTTGATGAAATCAGATGAAACCAATTGAAAAAAAACAAGGATTCAATCCACTATGAATTCCAATCAATGTTCAATCACTCTTAGGTTGTACATAATCGTATAGGTCAATGTAGCAACAAATTAAGCTTTAAAAATCATAAAAATAGAGCATTCTTCTTGCTTAACAAAAAAATTCACACACCAAACCTATCTTGGTCTCCACAAGGATTATTTAGTCATTTAGAAACCAAAACCAACTAACCCATACTATTTTTCAAATCCCCAACCATTCAACTTCCCAAAAATGAAAAAATGCAAAGTTGCTTGTGCAACTTTTGTAACTTTTTGCAACATTTACATCTTAGCACAAAATTGACCCCACATGACTCAAAAACATAATAAATCTTCTTAAAATACCTTATAATAGAAAAACATGACTTAATCACAAAAAACACTAACATTAGATCCCCTTTACATCATGAAGAGCCAGGTGTCTTGTACCATACTCCTAAGGAAAAATGAACTTGGGTCCCATTAAGGACAATGCTACAATAGTATATTTATGCTTGATAATGTCATTCCATAACCCCCAAGTGACATCCTCATTTGGTAAACCCTTCCAATGGACTAAATACCAAAAGTAGGCATTATCCCTTTTCTTTTCAATTCTTTGGCATCTAGGATATGCTCCAACATCACATTCCTACTTGATGGATAGTCTTTGACCTATTCTTCATCTGAGAATGTTGTTAAACCTGCATCATCACCTGATACCATATCTCCTCCTTCCTTGTAATGAAATTCTTTCATCTTCACTTTAGATGTGTGCTTGGACTTGTCCACTTTCCTTTGCAGTTTATCCTTGACCTCTTCACCTTTGCTTCCCATCTCTTCCATCTATTGTTGTGTCCCTTTAACTATTGCTTGATCAAATATATTAATCTCTCATATGAAAGAAATTGAATGACCCATATCCCCTTTTGAAAGCAATCAATGGAACATCCCTCCTATCATTAGAGAAACATACTTCTTAAGACAATCTAGGATTTCCAAAATTAAGTCATTCTTCATATATGATGTCATATTATCCATAGGTTTTGTAGTTTCTACAACATCAGTATCCTCCTCTTCTTCTACCTTTATGAACTCCTTCCTACCTACCATCATCACATTAGATCCCATAGTTTCTGCTTTATCCTCCTCTTTCAATGGTTTCAAGGTATAAGATACCCCATCTTTTTATATCTCATAAGTATTCCTCCTTCGATCATACATAACATGCCTATCAAATTTCAAGGCCTCCCTAGCAGCAAATGGTACACATCCATGGGTATTATGTCACACAATTTTTTTCTTTATACCCTCCTGTATAAAGCACCACCAAACTTTGTTCATTCACCAAAACATTTTGACGCTCATTTAACCAAGAGACTTTGTAAGGGGTAGTATGTGGTATTCTTGGAAACTCAAGCTTTTCAACCATCTTAACTAAAATCATATTATTTGCATTACCTAAATCAATTACAACTTGACAAACCTTACCCAAGCACTTACAAGTTGTCTTGAAGAGAGTCTTCCTTTGTGGTGGCTCCTTCTCTATTAGTACCTTGATGGTGGTTCTCCTTACCATGAGTGATTCACCAACTTCTAGAGCAACATGTTGTGATGTTGAGTTCACACTCTCCCAATCATCTCCTTAAACAATATAATTCATCCTTTCTCCTCTAGCTGAAGTAGTAGTCTGATCTTCATTGCATTGTGATGCTTGATGTCCAAACTTGTTGCATTGGTAACACCTTCCTATTAACCCATAGATCCTCTTCCTTGACCTCTAAATATTCCTCTAAAGCTTGATCTACCTCCTCTAAATCCACCTCTTGCATCTGCAACTTGGTCTTTGAATTTTCTTCTATCTTCTTGGCTCTCATATGAATCTCTTGAATTAGAAAATGACCCTCTTCCTTTGGAATTGCCGCCTCTACCTCTGTTTTATTTGTCTTGCCTTATCTTTAGCTTTTTTTAAACCCTAATTTCATATTGAAAGCATTCATCTACCATTCTTAGGTTTGTCAAACTCAACTCATCCTCAAGGTTAAACCTTAACCCATTGAGATATCTAGCCTCCTTCTCCACATCATCATCCATGTGACCTTCTCTTATACTCAACTTATAAAATTCTTTAGGATAGGCTTTTACATCCATACACCTCTTTGTTTCAGATTTTAAAGTTTCTTGTACAATCAAATTGCATAATCACTTGGCAGAAACTTTCCCTTGAGTTTGGCTACCATTCTGTCCCAAGAGACAATTTTTTAATTTCCTTTATTCCTCCTTTTAGTTTTCTCATAATCCCACCAAATTAGGGCATGAATCTTCAATTTTGTTTTTCCAACTTAACCCTTTGCTCCTTTGGTATGTCTTTACATTCAAAATAATTATCAAGTTCTGCAATCCAATCCAAAAGCTCTTCATCATTCAAGTTCCATCCATACATAGGTACATCCATCTTTACCTTATGTTTATATTCTTTGACTTCCTTTAGTAGCTTGGCCATCCTCTTCTCATTAGGATCCCTCTCTTCCTCTTCCAGTTCTTCATTCTCCTCTTCCTATTCTTCTTTAAGGTCACTCATAACACCCATGACCATACCTCTCCTCTGACTAGTTTCAATAGACTCAAGCCTTGCTACATCTATATCTTGTAGTTCCATCAATCTCTAAATCTCTTTTGTAGTCTTCTCTTTCATCTCATTCATTTCCCTAGCAATAGGGTTACCTTTTGGAGGCATATTGATATCTTTTACTTCACACTTTCTCTCCTTTAGAGACCAACCTAATTTATTATACCAATTTTATGAAGACAAGGGGTGGTTAGGTCCAATTTGTGCTAAATCAACTAAATTTTCAAGTTTTAAAATAATTAATGGTGGGTTTCTTTACCTAGGTCTGCCAACTCCTTGTAGTACTCCCTAGATGGTTTTCCCAAAACAACATTCTTGAAAAACCTCATACCAAAAATATAATTATAGTTGTAGATACCCATTAATCCATTTGACAATATATCTCAGTAGGTAGGGGTGTTTTGGAACACAAAGGTGAATTTTTTGTTGCCACATTTTGAACTAGGCCTAATTAGGCTTATTTGAATGGATCACAACAAGGTTTTCAAGACCTAGACCTCAACCCTTCATTACAATGGATCATCCATGTCACAAATGGTCTGCCTCAACATTTCCACACACTACAAACAATTACTCAAGGTTTTTTCACAATACCCTAAGTCCTATGGAACTTCTATTCCTAAAAGAAGAGGTTAATCAAACTAGGGCATCACCAAACTTGTACTTATCACCATCCCCTTCACCTACAACATAATGAAAATGAAATTCCACCTACCTATATCCATGCCATCTAGGTTGAGGTTAATTCATTACTGGAATGGAGAGAAATTCATTATTTATAGTCAAAGCACACGCTAGTGGGAGGTTTTAGACAACTTTCAGGAAATCTGCTCTAACTTACACCAATCCTAATGAAATAAAATGAAACCAATTAAAAAAGAACAAGGAATCAATGCACTATTAATTACAATCAATTTTCAGTCACTCCTAGTCTGTACAAAACTGTACAGGTCTATGTAGCAGTAAATTAAGCTTTAAAATGCAGAAAAAAAGAGAGTATTCTTCTTGCTTAACACAAAACTTCACACACCAAACCTGTCTCGACCTCCACAAGGATTATTTGAGCATTTACAAACCAAAACCAACCAATCCCAACTAATTTTCAAATCCCCAACCATTCAACTTCCCAAAAGATGAAAAAATTCAAAGTTGCTTGTGCAACTTTTGCAACTTTTTGTAACATTTACATCTTAACACAAAATTGACCATACATGACTCAAAAACATAACAAATGATCTTAAAGGACCTTATTACACACAAAAATATGGCTTAATCAGAGAAAAACATGAACATTAGACCCCCTTTGCATCATGAAGAGCTAGGTGCCCTACACCACATCAAATCTTGTTTATGTTGTTTTAGTTGCAATGTAATAGAAGAAATCTTATTTTCTCTCAAATAACGCTTTTAATATATATTACATTATGTGCAATAGGATCCCAAATATTGTATGCTTTCACACCATAATTGTACATGATGAAGATCTATACATTTCACAACCTTATTCTCTAACTTCATTTTCTTCTCCTTTACCACATGCACACATGCCAAACAACCAAAAATTCTATGATGTCTAATTAAAGGCTTGTGTCTTGAACATCCCTTTATAGGTGTATTATTGAAAAGAGCTAATACAGGACACATATTAACTAGGTTACAAGTAGTGACACCAACTTCAACCCAAAATCTTTGTTCTGGACCAACACCACTCAACAAACTCCTAGCATTCCCCATTAGTGTCATGTTCATTCCTTTTGCAACTCTATTCTGCTATGGAGAATATAGAGTTGTCTTTTTTCTATGAATATGAGAATATTTACAAAAGATATTAAATCATTACAAAAAAATTCATAGCCATTATCATTCTTAAAAAATTAATTTTCTTTCTAGTCTACAAGCCAACCATTACTTTAAATTCTTGAGATCAACTAAAAATGTTAGATTTACTCTTTCAAAAATGCATCAATGTCCTTGTTGGTGTTTCCAACTGATTATCTAGAATTTCTTAAGGAATAGCTACTTCTTATGATAAGAAACCCTTGGTCAATGGCCAATGAATACGAGAGAAACTTACATTTTTTGTTGCATATTTTAGGCTCTACAAAACCAAGGTGGGTACCCCTATAACATCATACATATATAACACCTCTGAGATATTATGCATTTGATAACAAATCATCACACTAATATGAGAGAAGGTGGCTAATTGGGATAAATCATCATTAAAAACCTCTATATTTGTTGTGATTATTTGTAGTGTGGAAAAGGACATAAAAAGTAAAATGAAGGAAAGTAAATGGTTTTGGTCAAACATTGTGAGTCTCCTTGACTTGTGCCTAATCCATACATAACTAGAAATGAAATAAAATCGTACAATAGATCAACCATGGCTTCTCATAACCGCATTTCCTTATAGTGAGAAACCAACAAAATGCCAACATTATCACACTTCTTACTGATCCATATTGCAATGAAAATACCTTAACTATTTCTATGTAAGCATTTACATCACTCCTTGAATGATAGGAAAACAAAAAAATAATTCAAAAAACAAATGTGTTCGAAGAATCTAAATAACCCCTGATTACATTGATTTGAAAGATAAAGTGTACAATGTTGGATAGTATGAAATATTGACATTCAAATTTGAGATAGAATATAATGTGTATTGCATTCATCTATTTTTATTATAGAGAAAAACTTAAAAAATTCTCTATCTAAATTTCAAAAGCATAACCTAATCAACTTGACTCAATATAAATATTTACAAAAAACTAGATGTCAAACTCTTGGAAGGGAGAACACTACTCTAAACCCCTTAGGCTAGAGACTAGAAGTCCAAATGAAAATAAAAATAACAAAAAAATCCTTTATAGTGCATGAATAACTCATAATTTACTACAAACCCTAACCCTAACTCAATTAGAGTTAAAAATAGGATGAATTCTAATAACCTTTTAAACATATATAATTCCCCCAAAATATGAGTTGCAACACTAGGCACAACAACCCCTAACATCTCAAGTAGACACCCCATAATGTCTCTCATGAATGCAAACATGACACTCTTCACAAATCCAAGTGAAGAAAATGTAGCATAGATTTTTGGCACCCTAATTCTTTCTAATGCTTCTAGGGCTCATCACCTAAAAGGAGAAAGAAGGGCCAAAATGGGCAATGTTACGTTCAAAGTGTATACACCTAAAAATGGTCACATTATAATAAGTCTAGTAATTAGTTAAATATAAATTATTTAATTAAATCTCTAAATTAATCTGCATATAAATAAATTTAATTCTTTATTTATATTGTTCATTTTCTATATTCTTCTATCTTAATTAAATAAGTTTAGTTACTTAATTTAATCAGTTTTCCAATTCTTCTTAATTAATTAAATAAGTTTTACAATTTATTTAATTTAATTATCAGATTGCTTTATTTTGAATAAAGTAGATATTCTTTTCTTTATATATATAAATCATAAATCATCTTTAATTCTTCTAAAAAGCTATTTCACATTTGACTAAATATTTTAAATATTTAATTAGAAACTTCTTATCCATATCTCGCACATAATTAAATATTTTTCAATACTTAATTAGAAGCTTCAAAATCCATATGTCACATGAAATTAAATAATTTTATTATTTAATTGTTAAATTATCCTCAACCACCAAAACTAATTCATAACTAAACTTGAAAAATGGCAAGTTTCCTCTATTTTTGAGTGAAAGGTTTTGTGGGTAGAAAAAATCTTCGTTCTTTTTCTCTAGCTTCCATTTTTCTCTCCAACTTTTCAATCTCTCACCGTTCATCTTACCAAACTGAATCTCAACTGTTGATATTTTCCAACTAAGATTTTTCCTTCAAAAATATATAAATAAGACCTCTTGGCTCTTTCAAAAACCTAGAATTGTTTGCATAGCATGAGCATTATAGTTGAATAATCAAGCATTTTAGCATTTTAAGATCCTAGATTTCATAATCATATCACAAAAACTTAGTTTTTATCATCTTAGCATAAATAATCATGGTAGAATAGATTGCACAATCATAATATGTTCTTTATTTCATTAACATAGTTTCATTATCTCATATCATTTTGCATAAGAATGCATCTTGCATATCATCTCATTCTCTAGGTTGTCATTTTATTGAGCTTTCGCTTACACAATATATGAGTAAGCAACTTTAAATGAATCCTTCGAGATAGAGGATGATGAGATGGCTTTGAACAATCTTTTTGTTTTGAAGTGTTTTACTCTTTTAGATTCTTTGATATAATGTTTCAATGGTGTATTATTATTATTATTATTTTTAGACTGCAGGAATCGGGTAGCACGACCCACTATAAACTGCAGTGCGCCTGGTAAAATTTTTAACGTGACCGGCGGCGCTGGCGTGACACGCCCTCCGGTACCATGGGATAGGGGAGACTAGAACTCGTGACCAACAGAGCCGCAACGGAATTACTTAGCCAACCGAGCTAGGGCCCCCACCCATTTCAATGGTGTATTATTGAGTTTAATAGTTGACATAATTTCACACACACAGAGAAAGTTAATGCAATATGGATGGAATATGGATGAAAAATACCTAGATGAAATATTTGAATGTAGGAAAATAAAAAGATTAACTAGTTAATGAATGGAAACTAAAGAAATGAAGAATGTTTGAAAACACATTATATCATGCAAGAACACTTGGAAATGAATAGGAAACTACAACAAAAATGGACCAAACTAAAAGTGTGCATCTGGAATCTTGAAGGAGGATGGAATTAACATTTGAACTACTGTTGATGCTAATTTTTGGGCATGGTGGGACTCATTCACCATTCTGGGCGAATTAGACCTAGTCCTACAAAATTGTTCTGGAACCTGTTTCTGACAAAAGGGTATCTAAAAATGCAGAAAACACAAAATTGACCTGGAAGTCGAACTCAGCCACCACCCATGGCAAATGAGTCCATTTTTTCATATGCAAAGGTTGAATTTAGAGCTTCCATTCTACACTTTAGCTTTCTACAGGTGTGTGCTTCTCAAACTCTGATTTTTGAACCTAAAAGTGAGTTTTTATTGATATTTTGACTTGTTGAATGAAGAGAAGACTTGAGCAAAATTTCAACTTGATCTCCAATGATTTCCAAGCTTCCAAGAGTCCTAAATTTACAAACACACAAGAAGAGAAGAAGAAATGTTGAATGTTAAGGCATGGGGATTTGTCTTGGTCAAAACTCTTTTAGGTAATTAAACCAAAAATGATGAAAGAATGGAATGAAACATGCAATAATGGAATTCATTACCTTTCTATGATGTTTGATCTTGAAAGTCTGCAGCAAAAAATGGAGAATCTACCCTTGAATGTCTGAAAATTCATATCATAGTGACATGAAATGATAAATCCCTAAGTTGCTTGACTTGAGATGGAAGATTGGGTGATGAATGAATGATAAGAGATGTGAATTAGGGTTAAAAGATTTATATTTATAGTAATCTCACCTATTTCACCTGTTAATACCACATCACAAGCCGACATGAAGTAAGATTAAACATAAATTTCACTTTTTCCCAGTCAAAGGTCAAAATTGGTCCAAATGGGACTCATTCGCCACCCATGGAAAATGGGTCCCACTTGGATGGGATTGATTCACCATGGATGATGAATGGGTCCCACAAGGGCCATTTTTATAGCTAAGATGCTAATAGATAAGTAACTAAGGTTTAAATTGCAACTTTGTTAAGTATTTGATCAATTTAAGCCTCAAGATGCATAATATGGGTTAATAGGTGCCTATTATTGATGATGTGAATGTAAAATTAGGTTTCAGACATAGAATTCAATGTAAAAGTGTGATTAAATACACTTTACAACACTAAAATGAGGTCCACATAGCTTAGGAAAGCACAACAACCAATGTGAATGTGTAATACACATTACAACACTAGTTTATCTTTAAGTTTAATTCAAAAACCTTCTAGATTCATGTAAAAATGTATTTAAATACGTTTTATAATGTTGAATTAGGGAGAAATGGGTTCATTAAGTCTAGAGAAGTATGAAAGTATCTTACAACACTTTACAACACCTTTACAAGACATTGTTAAATGCATGTTATTCAATTTTCAAGGGTTGAAGAACTAGTATGGATGCATAAAATGCCTCACAACAATAAATCAAGGCCTCATTAAGTCCAATTTATCATGAATTATTCCCATGTCAAGCAGGAGGTCCTTTTTTCTACAACACATTTAGCCCCCACTTTAGTAAGAGGATTAACTTGCTTCAAACTCATAGTAAAGTGGACATTCAAGAGAGATCCTAGTGTTTAGATGCAGATGACAAAGAATAACAAAGATCAAGAAGGTATTCAAGCCCCCAGGATCCAAGATCCTAAGTCAAAGCAACAAGATACATAATCATGCAATGGCAAGAAAGAGAAAGATGAAAATGAAAAGGGGGATCAAGCTTTGATCATCTATCTAGCTAGTTGTGGATTAGATCTAGGTTGTTTGTTCATAAAAAGAAATGCATGCTCACTTTGGGGTGATAGAACTCTTGGCTATTCATTAGGTGAGAAGTCCATAACATACTCACTCTAGGGCCTCAAAACTGCTGATTGTCTATGGGGTGAGATAGCCCAAAAGGTGAGAAACATATGCTAGTTGGTATGTTCTCAAACACATAGGTGGCTATGGGGAAATTCATACCTTGGAATGGCCTTCCCGCTCAATCATACCAAAGTTATACCTCCTAATAACTTTAATAAGGCACCACAATGACAAATGATTTTTGAGCTCTATGATGTAAGAAACACTTTGTATGCTTGACACTCATAGACATTGTAAATGCCACATGATGTAAGGATTATTCAAAGGGATTTTGCTTAGTTTGTGTGAGGTCTCATCATAGGGAACATTATGCTTAACGTCTCCAAGAGAGGATGTGTCAAGAGAAATATCACACTCTTGGAGGGAATCAAGCCCAATGACTCTACCATGAAAAATATGCATCACAAGAAGAAAGAAATCACACAATGACATGTGAGTAGTGATGTATGCCTCCACTTTAAAGTGGTTGCAAGCACTAGTACTCTGAGCAATTGATATAAAGTAGAAGAAGGAGAAAATTAGAGCTTATTCAAAAATCCCTATGCCCGGTCATATGTTTCCAATAAGCTACGTCATGAAAATGGGGAGTATGTCACATGCGAGCCAACTTAAGGCACATCATCCATGTCCCAAGCTTGCTCTTATATGTTCATGAAAGGTTAACGACTAGCCAAAAGAGTCAATGATGAGTGACATACGAGGACAAGGATAGTGAAACCCTTTCCTCCACTTAGTGCAGGAGAAAGGTGAGCTGGAATGATGAATGAAATGCATGCTAGAGTGAAAATTAATATCAATTAGAAGAGTTAGATGCCCGTATAGAAGGAAGAATACCAAACTCCTAAAAAATGTTGGATTTTACAATTCAAAGCATTATATTCATTGTTGGAGTGACCATTAAGTACTATATGATAACTACAAACTGAAGTCTTGGAATAGCATTTCTTATGAGTTCTGGGAGGGAGGGTGATCAAGTGATCTTGGAGGAGTCTCAACAAGATACCCTCTTGATCAATGGTAGAAAGTGGTTTGGTGGTTGATGTCAAAGATACATTTTGCTTAGTAGTGGATGTCATACTTACACAAGACTCTTTAGTTTGTGAGATTTTGTTCTCTCCTTTATAGGAGGGTGTAAAATCTAACGAATTCAAATTATGAGTGCCTTGTGAGATCACATTGACATTAAGCAAAAAGTTCATTGTTTGTGTCATGTTGTGTAAAGGATGATGTTTAAGACCACTAGTGTCTATCAGTTCAGGATGCTTTATAGTTAAGGTTGGCATAGAAGAATGTTGTGTGAGAGTGTTGATGTTGAGTGAAGTATTGGAAAAATATATTAGAGGACAATAGCCAAGACCACGAGTTGTTTGTTGTGTGATATGGTCGATAGGGTTGCAAATACCTTGTTTGTGAGCACCACATCATTTTCCACCATATCCTAGTTAATGAGATCATAACCTTTTCCATAAATATTTTTCATGGATTTTGAACTAGGTAGTTGTTCAGTAGTGTGTTCTTGAAAGATTGTTGTATAGTTTGCTTCTTTGTCTAAAGTTGTTGAGGTGAATGATTTTGAAAGGTCATATGGATTTTGTGTGATAGTGTTGTGGTGTCTAGAGTGGTAGAGGTGTCTTTGTTTTTCTCAAGTTGTAAGACACTATTAGGTTCAAGATCAGTGTCAAGTGTGTGGACTATGTTGTTGTACATGTATTTCATTTTGCAATGAAGAGTGGATGGCACAACTTTCATGGCATGAATCCACTATCTGCCTAAGATAAGTTTGCATGAAAGTCTATAAGGAATAACATGGATTGGTGTATTCAAGGTGACCACTCCAATGGTAAGAGGCATATGATTACCCCGAGCATTTTCTTTTCGACATTGTCAAATCCTGTAATGGAGAAAGAATTAGGTCAAATGGCTGATTGATCAATTCAAACCCTATCCAAAAGGCTCATACTACACACATTGATGGTAGAACCAGTATCTAAAAGTGTTCTCTTTATCCCTTTTATTTTTTATTGTGTTATGATCATGAAAGCATCATTTTGTTTTTACACATCCAAAGAGGGGAGTTCACGTTGGTGGAAAACAATGTCAATATTTTGGCCTTGAATCATTGCTACAATATTAGTTGGTGGTACATTATAAGGGACAAGAACTTGTTGTAAGGCTATTTGAATCATGTTGTGATAGTGAGGGGAGGCTTGAATAAGGTCCCACAATGATATCTTAGCAGGAGTATTCTTAAGTTGCTCAACAAGATCATACTCCTTACAACCTACTAAGAAAGGGTTAGGTGGGATAGGATTAGGCAATAGTAAAGGTGTTGGTTTGGGTTGTTGTGGTTGTGGATTATTTTGAGTGTTATATATTTGAGCAATGGTATTATAACTTGGTTGTTGTGATACATTAATTTAAGGAGGGTATAGTATAAGTTTATGTTTATTTCGAGTTTGTTGTTTGTGTGAAGGTGGGTAAAGAATTAGAGGGTTGTTAGGATGTCCCATGGGGTATGTATGAGGTCTATTGATCAAGGGGGATATAAAGGAAACTTGTGGATTCATAACCTTAGTGGTCTTGGTTTGATGTTTCTCTAATAAAGGGAAATGGAGAGTCACTATTTTATCTAAGAAAAACACATGATTATTTCCTTTTTCCAATAGCATAATATTCTCCCTAGAAGGAGATATTTTAGGAGAACAAGTAACATGTTCTTGACAAGTAAGGCTTGGGTCTTCCAAAATAAATTCATTGCCAAGAGGGGAATGATAAATGGTGGGATCATCAAGAGGGGGATGATTAGGAGAAGATGTTGGTTGAGTGTTCATTGTCTTTAAGGTCTCATTGTCTTGTGCCATGTTATCTACCCTACTAGGAGAGCTAATAATATGTTAATTCAAGTATGAGGTCTGTAAAGTAGCTTCATCACAAGTGGGGGAGGCTTCAAGTGAAGGACTAATATGGTTGTCAAATAGATTATCCCAAATGGGAGAAGCATTAGGGAAGGGAGGATCAAGAGTTTTATGATTCTTAATAGCTTGATTTCTTCTAGCACCAACCTATCCTCTTTACATCGAGAAGGGATATTAGGAGATGGACAAGTGTAATTGTCATGGTTATAATGACTAGGTAAGGTGATATTTAGAAATGTTTTTATGATTTCCACCTCTTGTTGTCAAACATCTTGTGAAGGGGAATGAGGAGATGGACAATCAAGACTCTCAATACTTGTAGCTTCCTTCACCAAGATACCTTTGTCACTAATAGGAGAGGTATCATGGGAAGAACAAGTATGATTATTATAATTGTCTACACTACCATTACCACCAATGGGCAATATAAGGTTAAGGATTGTGTTAATGGTTTGATCATGTGTCCTAAAGTTCTCATTGTTGTAATCAAAATTGATCTCATAAGAGGGAATGTTGTGCTTATACAATCCACTATTAATGAAACCAAAGCCATGTTGTTTGAAAGAAAATATAATATGATGAAAACGGAAAGAAAGTGCAATGCAATGAATTAAAAGAAAATGCAAATTTTAGTTTTTAAGTAAGCTAATTTTCTATTTACTCAATGTAATGAGCTAAAAAATGAAATGTTGTGAATGGAAAAGTTAAACTAAGAAATGCATGAAATGAGCTAATTTAAGTGAGATCTAGTGAAATACATTCTACATAAACTCATCTAACTGATACAAGTATGTAAAGGCACCAAACAGAAGCTGAAAATAGGGTTTTTAGTTCTATAAAGGGTAGTTTCAGGGGTCAAAAGGGACTGATTCACCCTTGGTGGTGAATGAGTCCTAGTATGGGCCTTTATTAGAATTTTCAAAAAAAATTGATGGTTTTTTATGTTTTCTAAGTGCTATGATGTAGACCTAAATGAAAAATGTAGAATTTTAGAAAATTTAAATGAATTTAGATGCCAACAATGCAACCTAAATGCACTTTTTATCAATGAAAAATTTGAAACCTATCATGCAAACCCTAATGTAAGATCAATGCAAGGCTAAATTTATGATGAAAAACTCTAAATCAGACAAGAAAGTATTTGAAAAATTAGGTTCACCAAAATGTACAATAGAGTTTTGACACCCTAATCCTTTCTAATGCTTCTAGGGTTCTTCACCTAAAAGGAGAAAGAAGGAACAAAATGGGAAATGTTACATTAAAAGTTGATGCAATATAGATGGAATATGGTTTTAAAATACCTAGATGCAGTGTTTTAATGCAAGAAACTAATAATATTAATTTATTATTGAATGGAAGCTAAAGAAACAAAGAATGTTTGAAAACACATTGTGTAATGCAAGAACACTTTGAAATGAATAGAAAACTACAACAAAAATGGACCAAACTAAAAGTGTCCACCTAGAATATTGAAGGAGGCTAGAAATGAAATTTGAAATGTTGTTGATGCTGATTTTCAAGCACGGTGGGACTCATTTGCCATTTTGGGTGAATCAGTCCCATCTCTGTAAACTTGTTCCAGAACCTATTTCTAACACAACAATATCTAAAAATGTAGAAAAATAAAAATTGACCTAGAAGTGGGACTCATTCACCACCCATGGTGAATGATTCCCCTTTGAATTTCTGAATATTGAAAGGTGGAATCCAAAGCTTCTAGTCTTAACTTTACTTTTCTATAGGTGTTCGCTTCTGAAACTCTAATTTTGAAACCTGAAAGTGAGTTTTTGTTGATATTTTGACTTTTTAAATGAAGAGAAGACTTGAACAATCTTGCAACTTAATACCAAATGATTTCCAAGCTTCCAAGAGTCCTAAATCTACAAACACAAAATAAGAGAAGAAGAAATGTTGAATGTTAGGGCATGGGGGTTTGCCTTGGTCAAAACCCTAAATTAGGTAATTAAACCAAATAATGAAAGAATGGAATGAAACATGCAATAATGGAATTCATTACTTTTCCATGAGTTTTGAAAATCTACAACAAAACATGGAGAATCTACCCTTGAATGTCTAAAAATTAATATCTTGGTCACTTGAAATGATAAATCCCTAAGTTGCTTGACTTGAGATGGAAGATTGGTGGATGAATGAATGATAAGAGATGTGAATTATGGTTAAAATATTTATATTTATAGGCATATCACCTATATCACCCATTAATACCTCATCATAGGGTGATATGAAGTAAGATTAAACTTAAATTTCACTTTTTTCCCACTGAAAGGTCAAAATTAGGCCAAATGGGACTCATTCGCCACCCATGGCAAATGGCTCCCACTTGGATGGGACCGATTCACCATGGATGGAGAATGGATCCCACAGGGGCCATTTTGACAATTAAGATTCCAAGAGATAAGGAAATAATGTTTAAGTTCCAACTTTGTTGGGTATTTTGTTGGATTTTTGTTGGCTTTGCGCCAATCCTTGGCTAGCAGTTGTTGTCCTTTATTTCTTTTTTTATATGTTGCAACTTTCCTTTTTTGTGTACTCTAATGGAATATCTTTTTCAAGCTTGTAAGCTATGTGCTTTTGGATCCCTATAAAACCCATTTTTTCCTTTATCAAAAATTTTATTAGGTATTTCATCAATTTAAGCCTCAAGATGCACAATATGGGTTAATAGGGGCCTATTAGTGATTATCTAAATGCCAAATAGGGCTTTTGAGACACATAATTCAATCTGGAAGTGTGATTAAATATATTTTACAACACTAAAATGAGGTCCACATAGCTTAGGAAAGCACAAGAACTAATATGAATGTGTAAGACACATTGCAACACTAGTTTATAATTAAGTTTAGTTCAAAAACCTTCTAGATTGATGTGAAGACATATTTAAATCCATTTTACAATTTTGAATTAGGGATAAATGGGTTCATTAAGTCTAGAAAAGTGTGAAAGTATCTTACAACACTTTACAACAACTTTACAAGAAATCAAAAATAAATGCATGTTATTCAATTTGCAAGGGTCCAAGACCTAGCATGGATATACAAAATACCTAAAAACACTAAATCAAGCCTTATTAAGTCCAATTATCATGAATTATTCCCATGTCGAGCAAGAGGTCCTTTTTCTATGACACAAAAAATATGGACAAGCAAGAGATCTCTAACAGATCATGCCTCTCTTCATTGTTATGCCTTTATTATCAACCAGCATGACTAGTTGAGGTAGTTACAACAAGTGATTTTTCTATTTATGTTAGGCCATAGTTGTTCCCTTCATTCACACCATGATTCACCACCTAGCCATTGGAAGATCAAATCTTTGAATACTAGTTGATGATCCAACTTATTCTTGCAAATATCATATGTCCATCATTCCTTTCCTCAAGCATTAAAATTCATCTATCGGATTAAAAACCTTTCAAATATGAGTTGTTGATGATCTCTATCATGATACTCTAGAATGACATGGATTACTTTTCTTAGATAAAAATATGAAGATCTAGATAGATTTAAAACATTCAAAGTTATAGACGTAAATGAAATGGATTTGGAAATCAAATGTTTGAGGTCTAACAAAGGTGGAGAGTTCACCTTTAATGAATTTAACATGTTTTGTGAGAATCATGGCATAAAAAGGCACTTGTCCACCCCTAGGAATCCTTAGCATAATGGAGTGGTTGAAAGGAAAAATAGGACTATTCAAGAAGATGCAAGGACTATGATGAAAGAAGCTAACCTACCCAAAGTATAATAGAGAGAAGCAATTCATAGTATTGCTTACATACTTAATAGAGTTCAAGCAAGATCTAATAGCACAAACTCCCTATGAGTTGTGGTACAAAAGGACTCTGACTATCAATTACTTTAGAGTGTTTGGAAGAAAATGCTATATCAAAAGAGATGATGAAAACTTAGGAAAGTTTGATGCAAGGGTGATGAAGATGTATTCCTTGGATATTCTACTAAAAGTAAAGCTTATAGATGTTACAACAAAAGGATAAAAAGGATTATTAAAAGTGCAAGTGTCAAGGTTGATGTAGATCTTAGTAATTCAGTAGTAATAGATGGATATTAGTTAGATGAACCTATTTGAGGAAGAGAAGAAGAATAAAAAGATAAATGAAAAGTACATAATGAAGAGGAAGAAGCTCTAGAAAATACCCCTAAGATCCCTAAGTATGTACAACAAAATCATTCAAAAGAATAGATCATTGGACATAAAAGAAAAGGTGTGTTGACAAGAAGAAGAGATGCTGAAGTAGAGGTAAATCTATGCTTAATTTCTAAAGTTGAACCAAAAATAGTAATTGAGGCATGTAAAGATGAACATTGTATGAAGGAAATGGAAGAACTTATTAATATTGAGAAAAAATAGACTTGGGAACCTATTCATAGACCTTAAAACAAAAACATTATTGGAACTAAGTGGGTATTCATAAATAATCTGAATGAGAGTGGAGAAATGGTAAGAAACAAGGAAAGGGTTGTGTATAAGGGCTATAAACAAGTTGAAGGATTAGACTTCAAGGAGATCTTTTCTCTAGTAGCCAGAATGGAAGCGAATAGGATATTTTTGGAATTTGTAACACATACGGACTTTAAAGTTTATCAAATGGATGTCAAGTCTACTTTCTTGAATGGAGAATTAGAAGAAAAAATTTACATGGAACAACCATAAGGATTTCAATTATCAGATAAACCTAATATGGTCTACAAAATGAAGAATGAACTATATGGGTTGAAGCAAGCTCCTAGATCTCGGTATGCAAGGTTGGATAGATATTAGATACATCAAGGATTCAATAAGGGCACCAAAAATAGTAAAAAGATCAAACGTTGATAGTGGTTGTGAATGTTGATGAAATAATTTTTGGAGACAATGAAGCTATGTGTAGGAATTTTGCAGAAGAGATGCAAAAAGAGTTTGAGATTTCTATGTTTGGGGGAGATGAATTTATTCCATGGGCTACAAATCAATCAAATAGATAGAGGCATATTCATTTCACACTCAAAGTATGCCAAAGAAATGTTGAAGAAGTTTGGAATGTAAGACTCCATACCGGTATGTATTCCTATGGTTACTGGTTTCTAACTGAATAAGGATGATGAATCTTGTAAGGATGATCAAAGCAAGTATAGATCTATGATTGGGAGACTTTTATACCTAGCTGCTGCTAGACCAAATACCATTCATACAATTTGAATTGTGGCTAGATTTGAAGTTCCTAAAGAGACAAATGTTATAGTAGTGAAGAGGATATTCGTATATTTGAAGGGCACCCTTGATTATGGTTAGTTCTATCCTAAGGACATTGATTTCACATTTAGTGCTTACAAAGATGCAGATTGGGCTAGTTGTGTGGATAAGAGGAAGAGTACAAATGGTGGTTCATTATTTCTTGGATGTAGATTTGTATCATGGCTAAGTAAGAAACTTGATTTTGTTTCTTTACCTACTACAGAGGATGAATATATTATAGTAGCATCTTGTTGCACACAAGTATTGTGGATGAGACAAACATTGAAGGATAATAGAGTGGTGTATGATGAGCCTATTTCTATCTTTTGTGATAATGCAGGTGCAATCAACAATTCAAAGAATCTAGTGATGCATTCAAGAACACAAGATATATCAATTAGGTATCACTTTTTGAGAGAGAAGGTTGTAGAGAATAAAGTGAATCTTGAATATGTACCTACAATGGATTAGCTTGCTAACATATTTACTAAGGATCTTTCTAAGGATACTTTTGAGTATCTTTAGAAGAAGTTAGAGGTTATTGCCCCTCCTTTAAATTATATGCATATGGAGATGCATTAGTCTCGTGGATTAGAATGGATTCATTCCTTGTCTAGACTAATGTTGGTAGCTACCTCTCAGGGGGAATAGGTGGTGACATTGTTGTAGTATGCAATATATTTTGTCATAGTGTAGACATTACTGAGTTAATTGGTGTGTACTCCTAAGTGGTTATTTTGAGTAGTTGCAAGTATCTTGGTTAGGGAATATTTGTTAGCATGGCCATCATGGACATCATGACAATCAAACTACCATGGCATCACTAATAATAAACATCATGTATCCATAGGAATGATGTTACACAATACCTCATCATGATAATTGCAAATATTAAACTTTACTAAATATTGTTCATTGACCAAAGCTTTATGGTCTTTCTGCAACCATGCAATCCGATATGCATCTAGAAGTCTCTTTCTTTCCAACTACAACTTTTCAACCATATCTTTTGAAATGAGATTATCTGTGCTACCACTATCAATGATAATATCACAAAATTTACCTCTAGATTCACACCTTATGCATAATAAACTCTTCCTTTGAACTGGTTCATTTTCTTCATTCAATAGCACTCTCCTAATGACAAGAGTCTCTCCTCTTTCTACATCTTCAGAATTCTTAGATTCAACTTCCTCATCTACATAATTTGTAACTCGTGTATTCCCTTTAGGTCTCTTATTTGTCCTTCCTTGATGTTGTGGACACTCATAGATTCAATATACTTCTTCTCAAAATTAGAAATAGGTTCCAATGAAGACTCCTCTCCTATGGCCTCATCTAGATCTTCCTCTTCCTCTATCTTTACTATTGGTTTGGTCACAAGGCTGATAATAATTATCTCCTCTTTTTTTTTACTAGAACTAGCTTCTTCACTCTTCCTTTGATCTTCATTTCTTCCGCCATAGGATCTTCCACCAGTCCTTCCACCATGACCTCTTCCTCTTTCTTGATTTTCCAATATTTCATTTAGCTGAACTCTTCTACCTTTAGTTAAAATTGATAAGCATCTTCTATTGTGGTAATTTTTACCAAACTAAACTCTTCTTGAATAGTTTGTTTCAAACCATTTATATAAAGGGCTACCTTTTCCTTATTGACCTCTAAATGACCTAATATGATTATGACCCTGCAGAAGTCTTTGGTGTACTCTTTGATAGACTTACTCACTTTTCTAAAACCCTGCATCCTTTTTAGTAGATCAAACTCATAATAAAAAAGAACAAACTATCTCTTTAACTTCTCCATTATTCAGTTCCATCTTATGATTTTCTCTTTACCTCTTCTATTTATTTCTAGAGTAGTACTTCTTTCTACCAAATGTTAGCATGACTTTTCTATTTTGTCTCTAAAATTTTAACCCTCTTAGGATCTTCTATCTCTTCATACTCCAAACTTACTCGTCCATGTCATTGATCATATCAATCAATTCTTCTAGATTGATATTTCCAAAGTATGCAGAAACTTCAATCCTTGCCCTTTCTCGAATGTTGGAGAGGACATTCAATAATCTAACTTGATAATGGTATTTTGGTTCATCATGTGCTTCTTCATACTATTCTTATTCTTCAGCTTAATCTTCACTTTCATCTCCTCTTCTATGATGAAATCCTTTTTGCAAATCCTCTTGAACTGCTTAAATTTTCCTCTATAGGGATCTAAAACCCTTATAATGCACTCAAATATTTCTTCCACCACCATGATTTATTTGCAAAAATATTTTGATCACTTATTTTTCACACCCACAACATGTCCTGGTGTAAACTACCTCATGCTTGACATTATGTTTACACACTCAGGAAGTCCAACTCTAATACCACTTAATGAAGGGAGACTCTCCCTCAAAAACACCTTGCACAAAAAATATCATTCGAGAACAACAAATCTACAAATTTAATATATTCTCATAAATCATCTACATACATGTAAACAAGTGCATCACAACTATCTGGTCACAAGACCACTGTTATAGAAACTTGGGTTGCAAATACATGTAGAAAATCAGAAATGCAAGTTCGCTAATGGTAATAGTGACTACTGAGACCTCAAAGTTTGTCCTATGGTAAAAAGAGAGAATTTTGTCTATCTTCTCATTCAGAATGAGTCCCTCTCCCTTTTTGACCACTTTATAAGACTTTTTTGATTTCCAATGAACTACCACTTGTATTTTTGGTACCTATCAGTTTAGTTATCTTTTTCCAAATTTAGAAAATTCCTAAATTTTAGTCCAATTTTCTAGGAGCCGTAACTTTTGATGCAGTCATTAGATTGAAAAATCAGATTGACTCAAACATAGAACAACTTTCAGCTATATTACAACCCCAACCTCAATTAGTTTATAGAGCCTCAAAAATAGAGAGATTTTTCTATCTTTTTCTTTAATGATTGTTGCTTTCTCTTTGTCTTTTAATGAGAATAAATACAATTATGTATGCTGCTTTATATTTTTTCTTATTCCTAGGAGTTTTATTCCGCAAATAAAATTGTCATTGTATGTAGAATATATTATTAAGATATTTTATAAATTGATTATATTAATTTAAATTATAATTTTATGTAATAACATAGCTTAATATTTTATTTTGTTTTTTAATTGTGAGAATTGGGTACACTTTAAAGAAATCAATATTTCTAAATAGTTATCTTAGTCATGACTTAGTATTTGAAATATTACTTCTTATCTTTCACAATGATCCCTCCGAAGGCAACATTAAAATAAGAGTAGCAGCTCGTAGAAAGATGATCTATATTCTAGATTGTAAAGCCATTCATTCTTATCCAAACTATGAATTGAACAATTTATTTTTATAAAAAAAAATTAAACATTAGTTGAAAAACAATCAATTAACCAAACTGTTATGAGATTTTCATATGAAAGGTGGGATTGACCTTCAAATTATATCCATACATTCTATTTGTTGATAGAAAAGTATTTTCTAATCGATTTATTGTCTATCTTAAGAGGCTAAATTGTATGCTTAATTGGCATAAATTTTTTGCCTTCCCCAATGAAATCATCAGTAAACATTAAATTTTAATCGTTAAATGCTACTTATAAGTTTGAGAACTTGGGAATCTTTAAAGATATGATATATAAGCTACTGCACTCTCTTATTTTTCTCTGTAAATACATTGTTGATGTCTTGCAGAGACTTTTACGGCGTTGCGACGACAGAATAGTTGTTTTCGATAATAAAACTAGAGAGCAGAGTAAGAAGGAATCGCAAGTAAAAAAATTACTGGAGATAGTAGACAAAACAGTTGAGGAAAATGGAGGTTTTCCTTATACCAATGAGCTATTCGAAAGAGCAAAGGTGCGTTGATATTTGAATATGCAACCTGGAAAAGAGTATTGTGGAGCTGAATATTTAAATATAAAATTGAATGTTTCCTTCCTCCTTCACCTCATTTATTGTATTTCTTCAGAGTATTGCGTTAGAAGTGCACTCGAAACAAGGAAATGAAAGGGGATGTCAAGAGCAGGTCAACCTATTACATACCATGGTAATACGATACACGCTTAACTCTTCGAATGATCCACTTAAAGAAGCTATCAGCTGTTCATATGTTTTAGTTTTCTGCCTGCAAATTTAAATTTTATATTATAGTTTCACTAGCATCTAAGTTAGCTTGTTATTTTGGCTTCCAGTTCCTTCTATTATGGTATTCCCCAGGCCATCTTTACATTCAGCTTATATTCTTATCGCTATTTTATATTAGGCATTTTTATTTGCATGATAAGCCCGTATTAATGATCGAGGGGGCAGTATTCAGTTTTACAAACAGGAAGTTTATTGTTTTGAAATAATAATCATTTTCAAATAATGTCCTTTTTATTTTCTTGCGCTTTCACCATCGAACCAATTTCTTGATATACAGAAATCTTCAATTGAAAGGCCTCAAATTCTCAGTTTCTTTTTGTCACCGTTTATTGATCAGGAAGAGTTTAAATTCTATGAATTTTGTATTTATTTTGTATTAATTTATTTGGGGTAAGTTTAAATTGTACTTTCTATGTCTTGACTTGTTTAGGTGGTTCATCTAAAATCACACTAGTTTTTTCAATAGAGACCTTTTATTGCTGTGATTTTAGATGAACCACCTAATTAAATCAAAACATAAACTGTGTAGTTCAAACCAAAACCTTTCACAAATAAATTAAATTCTATACACTACATATGACTCTTGTAGATCAGATTCTTTCTTAATGCATCATTAAGCATTGGTCAAAATTAATCAAAATAAAAATAAAATTTGTTATATGGTGTATGCTGATGAGTTTTAGAGAGGACCTCAGGAGATTTGGATAGCATGATCATAGGCCATCTTGCTTCATCACTCTAATAGTTAGAGGGAGAATGGTATGGAATCTATCTACAGAGATACATTTCCATAACATTTTGCATTTTCAATGTGTTTGTCCATGGTGTTGAATAATTTATTGCAGACCAAAAGAAAGCACAATTACAAAAATTAAACTTGGAAAAGAAATAATTTGGAAACACAAAAAAACATGAAGATTTATAGTGGTTCATCAATATGGTTACATCCACTTTGAAGTAGGGAAATTGTTTTATTGATCTCTATTTTTAAATACAAGCTCCATCAATATAACCACAACAATAATACAATGCCAATTACATTATCCACCTCTAAATGTCATTCAAAGAAAGAATTTAAAGGGACAACTATGATTGGAGGGAAAGTAAGAGTGTCCATTGGGCTTCAATATCCAAGAATCTCCCACTTGAAGTTCGATCTCTGCTGCAGATCTTAGAAACATTTCCCCACTTCAACCCCTATTGTCACATATTGACAATGTTGAGAGAAATCCTACAAAACTTGAACTTCTCCCTTGGTAATATCTTCAACAATGCATCCACGGGATTCAACTTTGTACCAATTTTCTCCACTTTCAACTTTCCCTCTTCAAGTACATTTTGAATGAAGTGATAATGTTGGTTATTTATTTTATGAACCAAACTTAATGTCATCCCTTACCTATGAATCTGCCAGAACTCACTTATTAGTAAGGGTGAGGATTCACCAACACCTAAGTGAAGCATTGAAGACCTCACTTCTTCTCTTGAGGCTCTGTGAAACCTAGTAGGGTAATCCTATTTATGCTCATAATATCCCTACTTGATCAAGAGCATTTTCATACACAGATGTATTCCTTAGAAAATACAAATAAGAAAATATCATCAAGGCTTGGCATACCTTTTACAAAAATGCTATTTATTGTAGAGAATACGATACTACTAAAGGTTTGTATGGTGTAATTTAAAATATTTTATGAATTCATTCCCATTCCAAATCTCTTTCTAGGTTCAACAATAGCTTAGTCAATCAGAAGATAAGTTAATGGAAAGACTAGTGCCTAGTCTAAGGGAACAATGGAGTTATACATTGCAATCAATTAGTAATATGTAACTACAGTTTAAAATCAATAGTTAGGGAACTATTGGCTTGCTACTTGGTGCAATCCAACTCATTGTGTTTTAAAACACTACTTCCTTACCAAATCCTATATCCTTTTCCCACAAACCAATGACTTTATTTTAGCATTAAATCAACTCATTCAATTGAAGCATAAACAAACCCATTCATTTAGTGCAAATGAGGAAGACAACTGAAATTATAATTAAAAATTTTGTTCATAATTTACAAGGAAAATACACAGGAGAGCACATATTTTCTTTCATTACTGATATTACTTTGTAAAGCCATTTTAAGATCGACATACATTATGACTCATACCCTAGAATTGCTTTTGATATATTCATCACCTTATCTATTTATATTCTACTGCTCTTTGAGCCTAGCCTTTACCTACACCCCTCTTAGACTCAAAATATTTTGAACTTTCTTATTTCAACAATGAAATCCCCTTTACAAATAGGGGAGCAAAAAGCATTCTACTAAGTTATATTCACATTTCATTTTAAAACCTAATTTCAACCAATTTCGAGAAACTCCCCAAGTGGTTTTATGCAACAATTTGAGAGCAGGGGAAGGAAAAAGACAAAACTCGTGCACAGGGTACCCTTAGTTTTTTCTAACATGCCCACATCAAACCAAATATTATGTATCATACTATAGACACTGATTTTGGGTGTCCAAGGGTTCTCTAACTCTTCTAGGGTTTTTCACTTAAAAGGAGAGAAGTGGACCAAAAATGCTAATGTGTACATTCAAGATTAAAGTAAAATGGATGCAATGTGCCTAGATGAGATGATCTAAATATAGAAAACTAAAGAAAGATATTGACTATAAAGTGAAAATGAAGAAAATGCAAGTTGTTTGAAAACACATTGTGATATACAAACATGTGATGAATGATCTAGAAATGCAAACAAAACTAGAAAGAAAGTTATGAAAAAGAATGTGTGCACCTAGAGGCTGAAGAAGGATGAAATGAAGGTCTAGAATCTTGTAAAAACTAATACAGAAGTCAACTAAGAAACTTGTGCCAATCTGGGCGACTTAATACCAAATCTAGTAAAACTGCTCAAGAGCCCATTTCGGCCAAATGGGTGTCTAAATCTCCAGAAATCATGTAAAGGAATGTATAGTGTGACTAATTCACCATTACAATAAACTTAGTCTACTTTTGTATTTCTAAAAATTTGAAATGGGAGACAGAAGTGCTCAGTCTTTACTTTGGTTCATGACAGGTGTTTGCTTCTAAAACTCTAATTTTCATGCTTGAAAGGGACTTTTTATTGATATTTTGTCTATACAAGAAAGGAGAGGTATTCAACAAGTCTTCAACCTAATCTTTAATGATCTTCAGACCGTCAAAGTGCCTAAATTTGCAAACACACAATGAAAGAGAAAGAAATGGTGAATGTTAGGGCATGGGGGTTTCTCTTGGTCAAACTCATTTTTAGTTAATTAAACCAAAATGAAGAAAGAATGTAATGAAGCATGAAACAATGGAGTTAGAGAATTTGCATGATAGATCTTTATTTTCTGCAGCAATAAATGAAGAATCTTCCCTTGAATGTCTTAGGAAGCTATCTTGATGACTTGAAATAATAAAATTCTCACTTGCTTAACTTGAGAGCATTATGAGTGATGAATGAATAATCAATGTGTTATCAATTAGGGTTTTGAGACTTATATTTATAGGAAATCCACCTTATTATCCCATTAATTGGATCCCTAAGGCCGACATGAAAGAAAAATAAACTTAAACTCCAAAATTTTCCACTCAAAACTCAAAAATAACCCAAATGGGACTAATTCACCCAAATGGGTGACTTAGTCCTAGAGGGCCTCTTTTCATAGCTGGAATTTATTGGGGAATAAGTAATTTTAGTTCTTATGTTGATTTCATTGGGTATTTGATCAAATTATGTCTTGGGATGCACAATATTGGGCCATAGGGTACTATTAATGATGACATAAAAGGTAATTAGGGCTTGGAACATAAAGTTCAATGTGAAAGTGTGATTAAATACACTTTACATTATTAAAATGAGGTCCACATAGCCTAGAAAGGTACAACATCCAATGTGAATGTGTAAGACACATTAAAATGCTAGATTAACATTAAGTTTAATTTACAATCCTTCTAGATCAATGTGAAGATATAATTAAATACATTTTATAACATTGAATTAGGGAAAGATGGGTCCATTAAGTCTAGAGAGGTGTGAAATTCTTTTACAACACTTTACAACACCTTCATAGGACATCGTTAAATGTATTTTATTCAGTTTGCAAGGGTACAAGACCTAGTGTGGATGGGTAAAATACCTCACAACACCAAATAAATGCCCCATTAAGTCCAATTTATCATCAATTATTCCCAAAACAAGCAAGATATACACTTTTTGGTGACCCATTAAGCCTCCACTTTAGTGATAGGATTAACTTGCTTCAAACTCATATTAAAGTAGACATTCAATAAGAGTCTAGTTGTACAAATGTGGATGATAAAAAATGACAAAGATCAAGGCATTGATTAAGGCCCTAGGATCCAAGATCCTAAGTCAAACCAACATAAGCACGGAAAAAAATGCACAAGGTGAATGATTCGTAGCAAAACAAGATACACAATCATGCAATGGAAAGAACTAGAAAGAAGAAAAGAGAAAAAATAAAAAGGTGGGCCAAGCTTAAACCGTTTATGCATCTAGGTTGTTTGTTTAGAAAAGGAATGTATACTCACTCTGGGATGATGGAACTCATGGTTGTTTTCTAGGTGAGAAGGCCCAAAAGGTGAGAGATGTACACTCATGGCTGGTATGCACTCACACACACGCAGGTGGCTATGGGGAAAAGTCATGACTTAGAATGGGCTTCCTACTCAACCATACCAAAGTTATACCTCCTGATATCTTTAATAAGGTGCCACAAAGGAAAATGTTGTTTTGCACTTCATGAGACAAGCAAAGCTTTGTATTCTTAGATATCTTGAACAAATGCGATGGAACCATAAGCATGCAAGCTGTGTTATGCAAGGTTTCCATATAACAAATGAAAAGTGCAACATGCAAAAAATGTTCAAAGGAGTCTTGTTTAGTTCATGCAAACTCTTAGTTTAGGGAACATTGTGTCTAATGTCTCCAAGAAAGGACCAATCAAAGAATAAAAAATTCACAACTTAGAGGATGCAGTTTGTCACATCAGGCACCAAGAGGAATGTAATATGTTGAGATAGATCACATTGATAAAATAAATCACACTCAATTCCATCCACAAAGTGACAAATGCATCGTATGAAGTAAGAAGGCTGCACCAAGAACCAAGAAAAAGGAAAATTCAAAATGAATTATGTCGATGTATGTCCCTACTTTAAAGGAATGGCTACACATCATTTTATGATCAATTACTTTAAAGTGGCATATGAAAACTGCAAATAGAAAAAAGACATGAGAGCCAACTTGGAAAGCCCCTATGCCAAGTCATACATTTCTAAGTAAATTTGTGTCATGAATAAGTATGTCAAATGTGAGTCATCTTAAGTTATGTCATCCAAATCTCAAGCTTTCTCTTATATGCTGATGAAAGATTAATAATTAGATAAAAGAGACAATGACAAGTTACATACAAGGACAAGGCTAATGAACCTCTTGCCCCCACTTAGTGCAAGACAAAGGTGAGCCTGGAATGGATTAAAGTAAGTATCAGGTAGAGGAATTAGGTGCTTCAACACAAGGAAGAGCACCACTCCTTGAGATGTTGAATTTTGTTGCTTAAAGTATTATATGAAAATGGAGATAAGGGAGATAACCCTAAATATTTCTTGCAAGAGTATGATATGTTGGTTTGTTACATGAGTTCATTTTAGCCATGTGTAGGAAGGAGATTGTATTTGATACCATAACCATCTTCCAAGTTAGATGAAGGGGGTTTATGTTTCTGAGAAGGATTGGTTTCATCATGAGAACACGAATCCTTTTGAATGTTATGTGTCATCACCCCATGAAGGATGGGAGTTAGATTTCCCTAATCACTATTATAGGTTAATGTTGGTGGTGTATAACCAGATTGAGCCTATAAAAAACAAGGTTTTTTTGGTTAATGTTGTGATATTTAACACACTCCCCTAAAGGTAGGTGTGAAATCCAAATTGTTACTTGAACTTTTTTCTAAGAAGGAATTGTTTGTAGATGACTCTTTAGACCATGAGGATGATATTTTGGAAACTCTATTAAAAGGATTTTTAGAATCTAATGACCCCCAATTGTCATGAAATATTTTCATTGTAGGTGAAGGGTTGGCATCGACTTGTATAGGTTCAATTTTTGATTTATGAGTAAAAGAATTAAGGGAATTGTAAATGTTGTGATCATTTGATGCATAGATTTGCTCATCTGCATCAATCATGTATATCTTATTATTGTATTTAAATTTCATTGTACGGTGAAGAGTAGAGAGGACTCTTTTCATAGCATGAATCCAAGGTATCCCTAGGAGAACAGTGTATAGAAGGGGTCCTTGCATGATATGAATAGAGGTAGGGAACACCATAGGTCTAACCTCAATAGGTAATGTGATCATCCCTAGTGGTTTCCTATTAACATTTTCAAAGCCACCAATATGAACATCATTAACTTGAATGAGCTTTTTGTCCATGCCTAGTTTGTTTAGGAGGTCAAGGCTAAAAATATTGGTTTTAGATCCATTATCTAGATGATAGTGTAGCTAACTAAAGTTTCATTAATGATCATATTTATCATAAAGAGATAATTCTTGTTTTGAATCTCAAGTGAGGGTAATTCATGTTTAGGGAATGTGATTTCTGATTGGGTGACTTGCATGGGACAAGAGGAGGATGTTACATTATTTGATTTTATGTAGGATTGGATCTCCTCCTATATTTGCATCATTTCATGAAATAAAAACCTGTATATAGGTTTTTGGCACTCTCAAATTTTGTAAATTTGAGATGCCCATTTCAAAAAATTTGCCTTTACTCTTTTAGAAGTGCACCTGATGAATTTTCCCAAGTGACCTACCTTGGAGGGTCATATTTTGAGGCCCATTCATTTTCGAACAAAACCCCTTTGCAAGCCTACTCATGTGTCATATGTGAATGTTCATGTCAATTTTCAGCTTCCCACAATGAGTTTTGTCAGGGTTAAAAAAAGCGAAGTTGGAGGGTTTTGTCACTTTTCCACCATTTGCAAATGTTCAGTTTTGCAAAGTTGCCTCATGTTTGAGCTTTCATTTTGCAACCAAATGAATTTCAAGAGAAAATGAATGTTTTTCTAAGTTCTCCATGTGTCCATGGACTCAAATGTCAGTTTTTAGGGCCTCATGATGAGATTTGCTATTTTTAGTAGATCAAAACCAAATGGAATTTCTCCAGTTTTGCACATGCATTTTTAGAAACCTTTCTGAAAGGTCAACTTTGACCTTCAATATCTTTTGATGAGTGATAATTCAAGCTAATTTCTCTTGCATACATACTCAGTGCACCAAAATTATCAACTAAGTCTAGTGGCAGCTTGTCAAGAGTTAATTTGATATTTTTGCAATTAGGTGATCTTTTGAATTTCAGTTGGTACAGAACAGTTGTTTATTGCGAAAAATTTTAGAAAGAAAATTTGACAACAAATAACTTTTTCCTTGTGATTGATTTTTCTAATCCATATTTTGCACTCAAATCTCGGGTCAGGTATCTGCATGCCTAAAAGTTTTCATGGTTTCATGAGGTCATTTGCCTAGTTTTCATAGCGAACTTGGCCATTTCTCACCATTTTCCATTTGTGACAAAAAATAGATTTTAACAAAAACCCATTTAGTATTTTCACTCCAGAAACACTCTAAAACAATTTCAAGTGAATTTGGGCGTGAAATTTCAATGAAAACAATATTTTTTTTAGTTGGGCCATGAGGGGCCCGACATGTCCTACCCAGTTATGAAGTTGCTAGTGTTGTATTGCAACCTAATGATGGATGTTATGTTTATAAAAGGAATGAATCATGATCTAATTGAGTTGGAGCAAGATAACTTTAAAAGAGGGCTATGGTGAAAAGGTGATAAACTCAGATGAAAGATTGACATAAACAATATCGAGACAAGCAACACTTAAAGATATAGAGTTGAAGGGTTTACAATTGTATTTTCTTTTGAATTGCGAAGTGCAATGTGAGCTCCATTTTTAAAATGTGGAGTGTGAAAATCATATCAAGAGGGTAAGGATATTAAACAATAGACAACAAGCATGAAGGTGTTAATGACAATATTGTCAAATGGCTAAAAGGTGGCATCACCTCCAATCTAAGAATTGAGTAAGTACCATGATGCACCCATAGATAGTAATTTGGAAGAGGTGTTTCAGGAACCTCTAGATGCTTATCAGAGTTCAAAGGTTGAAGAAGCATATATAAGAGCAAAATCATGAGTTTTCTAAGTCCAAGTCCTATATGAATGATGCACACTCACAAAATAGGTATATGAAAATATTTCAGTTATCTTCAAACAAACAAAGTTGGTGTTTGTGCTATTTGATTGCCATCAACAACTGAATCAACACACTAAAAAATACAATTTGCAAATTTGAAAAATGTGTGAGTCTGATTGTGTCAAATGCACTGCACCCTATGCATAAGGTATATTTGTTGAAGTGCTTTAGGGACTTTCAAGGAAGTCTTTGGGAAGGAGGGCCCATTCCAAGGGATACTATATCTACAGGATACACCAAAAACACATTCATTGAAAAGGATTTATAAAAAATTAAGCCAAATTTCATTCCAGCTATTCCTACGCATCAAGTGGATTGTTGAAAAGTAACTCATAAACTTTTAAAAGGAAATAATCAAATGCACAAGGCCATGAAATGAAGATGGAATTGTTTGTGAGGGGTGCAGCTTGAAGTGAGGGAATGAAGAATCTTCAAAGCACATTGATAGACTAATTGAACAAAGCACACACATGGAAGGGGTATCTACATCCATCGAAACATAGCATGGGAATACGAATAGAAGTTGTTCAATATGCAGAATGCAATGAATTTGTTGAAAGGGCCTAGAAAATATGAAGTAAGCTCAAATAAGGGATTGGAGGTAGCCACATGAGTGACAGGGTATGTGCATCCACCTAAACAAAGAAAGAAGGAAAATGTAGTGGTATAGAAACACCCATCAAAACATAGAGAGAGGCACCAGTCAATTTAATATGTGTAGAACTTGAGGTAGGGGTTTGAATACCCATCAAAGCAATTGGAATGCCTCCAATAAATGTGGTTTGATGGAATGGTAATGACTTAAGATATGTTCAAAATTGATTTGTTGAAAATGTTTCCATCATAGGCACGCATTGCACACAAGATTTGTTAAGAATGCTTTGAAAAAAATTTCAAGCAAATGCTTCGATGGGCAGCACCTTCAGCTAAATAGGCATTGAATGCATTTGTTGAAAAGGTTGTAGAAAACAAACAAATCCAACATCTCATGGAATGCATGAGACAGAGCAACACATACAATGGAATATTGAAAGTGCTTTAGAAAACTCTTAGGAAAATGTAAGCTGCACTAGAAATCCTCAAGGAATGCCATTGTTGTAGAGCAGAGGTTGAATGGGAGCAACACAAGAAAATTAGGGTAAACTAAAACAAGTGAAAGATGGAAGGAGAGCAATATTGGATATGGGGAGTTTAATGCAACAAAATCTACATCATCCCTCATTGGATCGCGGCCCAAAGTTGCTCACGAGTTAAACCCACATGGTTGGCGAGAGAGGAAGTCATGAGAGATGTGGGCCCTGACACGTTAAATGCATGGGAAAAGAGTTTTAAAGGGGTGGAGATAATTTTTAAATGTCTCATTTTCTTTTTTAAAAGTGAAACATTTAAAATAACTTATTGCCCGATGAAATATTGAAGGGCACAAATGGTAAATAATGAGGTGGGCCCAGTTTTATTTTAAAAGGGGAAAAAAGCATTAAATAGAATGCAAATTGGATGTAATTATTTTAAATTTCCAAAATGAAATATTGCAAAGGGGTATGGGCCAATCTTTAATTTTCCCAGGTTATAAAGTGATTTCACACTCACTTTGTGATTAAATGTCATGTGTTGGGAAATATTTCAAATGAAATATTTGAACTTTTGGGTGAAATAAATGCTATAGGTAAATGTTTTATTTTTCCCATACAAATATAAAAGTGTAGCACTATAAAGTGAAACTAACCTCATCAGTAAATGTTTTAAATAAAACATTTAAAACATTATATGCACTTACAGTAGAAGGAAAAAATAAAACTTTTATGGGCTAGTAGGAATGAAGATATCTTCAACAATAGGTAAGTGAGCTTGGTTTTCATCACATGGGAAAATTTTTAGTTGCCTGGCTACTTGAAACAAATGTAGATTAGAGGAAAATTATGTTGCAAAGAGGAAAGATGAGAGAGGCTTTACAAATTTGTGATCAATAGGAGATAATTTTTTAGATGGCATCTACAGATCGTTTTGTTAGAGAATTCCTTTCTACTATATCTTCTTTTTCTTCTGTCATTGTAAAGAATTCAGAGGATCTGAAATGGGTTAGGTAGATAGACATGTTATGTTTTGAGTCATTTTCTAGTGTATAACCTTTAATTTCAAATTTCATGAAAAAATATTAGCTAGTTTGTGCAGGGAATTCATGAATGTCTTCAAAGTATTTGCATATTCATGAAATATCTTCAAATTTTCTCCAGATTTGTACATTTTCAATCATTTAAATTTAGTAATACCAAGTATCTTTGAGTTTGGCATCTCAATTTCATGAGATTGTTCTATTTGTTTATGGGTATGTTTCAATGAAATGGTTAAATGCTTTGAGTAGATAATTGTGATTGAAGTGTTCAGGTTGGATTTGAAAAGGAGAGTTTGACTGATAATAGGAGAGCATATGTTGATGTAATACATCAACAATTTTAAATCCACTGGTTGATGGTTATTTGCAGATGAATTCTCTTCATGAATTTGACTCCATGGCCCAGAATTAGGCACTAGTCTGTCATTTAGTTTTATGCATCTCAGAAACATCTTTAAATTAAAAAATATTTTAATCTTTGTTGTTTGGTGTTGATTTTTGTTTCCCAATTGTTGAGCTAGTGTTAATATACCAAAAACTTAGCCAAATTTGAGGTTATTAACGCTTTCCTTGATGCCTTCTCATAGGGACTTATCTACTTTAAAAGGCAATGTCAGTGTGTATGAGTGAATTAGGTTTTGGGCATTGTATAGGTTGACCCATCTTGGTCTTGTAGAGCTAGAAGTGTAGGATATTTTAGTCTTTGACTAAATATTTTTAGTTGGCCAAATCCCCCATTGAATTTGAACATTAGAAAGTGCCTACTGTAGAGGATTCACTGGTCTGGTTCAGTTTGGAGCACCAACAGAATGGAAACTCTATTGGGGACAATTCTCATTCTCCATTTTTAGTCAATTATCTTATAGAGTCATATTATTATTTTCCATTATGAATTTAGTTCAAATACTGAAGGATTTAAAACCTAGAGGAAGATTTGTGTTAGTGAACCTGAAAATTTTCATGATCTATGGTGCTCTACTAGTGAAAGGAACTTAGAAATGAATTTACATGTGAAAGAATTTCATAATATTTGAAGTTTAGTCCTCTACAAAGAGAGGTGGTGACTCTGTTAGAAGAACCTATTGAAGATTTGAAGAGAGTTCCAAATCTACACTATTTCGAGTCAAGAAGAAAATTGGCAGTAGTTGCAACATTTCCAGGTATTCTTCACCTTCAAATGGTTTTCAAGAAAATGATGTATGAAAGCCATATTTGAACATCTTAGGAAACAATTTTGGTTCCCTATTAGATGAATTCGCATTAAGAAAGGGAACATTAATAGTTCTTTTCATACTTGTAAAATGTAATGTGTAATATGATTTTTTTTTGAAATCAAAGGGGTAAAAACTTTATTAGAAATCAGAAAAGAGCATTACAATAATAACCACGGGACCCAGTCCCAGAAAACAAGGCACAAACCCCACAACATAAAACAAAATCAACTATCCCCATGTATCCTCCTATCCTCTTCCAAGAACCGGTCTAAATCCAGATGCAACTCAGGATTAACTTGATCCCAATCCTCAACCTTCCAACCACTATCTTGCTCAGAGGCCCATTTGGCCAAGCAGTCAGCAGCACGATTCCACTCCCTTGGGATGTGAACAAAGGATGCCTCCTCCATCCGAGAACTAACTTGAAGAATCCGTTGAACCACCGAAGCCAACTGCCAATTTATATCAGATATCTTTCGCTCATTCAAGAGATTAATCAAAATCTGTGAATCAGCTTCACATATAACCTTTCTCCATCCCAAAGCAAGGGCCCTCTCAATAGCATGAAGAATTGCTAGACCCTCCATGAAGTTAACAGTCTTCACCCCCTCATGTATAGAGAATAGAAAAATCACCGAACCAGCTGAGTCCCTGCCAACCCCACCAATTCCAGCAGGCCCAGGATTTCCCCTAGAAGAACCATCAGTATTGATCTTTAAAAATCCATTGGGAGGAGGTAACCACCTTCCAACCCGTTGGACCCTCTTTTTCCCATGCCTACAGTTCCTAGAACTGACAAAAGATGAATGAATTTCTTGAAGACCTAGTCTGGTCACCAACTCAGCATCACCTCTCTCCAAGGGGAAAACCACATCACATTTAGCTAAAACAGACTCCTGCACCATTCCAAGCATACGCATCCAAACTTACCACCCACCAACTTCTGATCACGAAAAATTCTGCGGTTCCCCTCCAACCAAATCTGCCAAAGCAGAAAGGTAGGGCCCACGAACCAAACTTCCTGCAAAAAGGAAGCCATAGAGGGAGGTCTTCCCATACTATCCCAGAATTCAACCAAAGAGCACACATGAATACAGGGAAGCTTCCACACCTCCCACCACCAATGCCAAAGCTGCACAACAAAGGGGCACCGAAAGAACAAATGAGAAGAATCCTCTTCCGCTCCCCCACACAAAACACAAATTGAAGGTCCTTGGAATCCCCGTTTACGAATGTTATCCCAGGTCAAGCACCTATTCCAAGCCAAAGTCCAAACAAAGCAGTTGCATTTAGGCCACGAGAGTTTATTCCACACCCTTTTCCACCAATGAACCTCTGCCCCAGTTAGCTTCTGAGCCAATAACACCTGATAACCAGAAGCAACAGAGTAAACCCCCTTAGGATTATGGGTCCAAGCAAGAATATCTTCTTCCAGAAGATAACTACAACTCCTACTATGAAGAATCTTGTGAAGCTCAGCACTTTCTTCCGCAAGTCCCAAATCTGGCCACTCTGCGGGATCCTTCCAATGAGCTACCTCCAACTGACCAAAAGAAGCAACAGACTTGAAGTCACTCACCCTAGCCCAGCCAGCCTCGAGAAATCTTTGGCACAAAGGAAGTAGATTGGGGAACTGAGAAGTAAGTGGAGGGAATCCATCCCAAGAATCCGACCAGAAGAGAGCTTCAGTTCCTCGTCTACAGATCCAAAATAAACCTTCCTTAATAAGCTTTGCACCCTTCTGAAGAGTATTCCAAATCACTGAACCTTTCCCCTCAAGAGGGTAACGAGGAAGATCCTGCCGTGGAATCCCCGGGAAATACTTATGAGATAATATCCTGGCCCACGGCTGATCCTGTTCCACACACCATCTCCAAAATAGCTTAGCAGCCACAGCCACTCCAGATAACGCAGACTGTCGAAGACCAAGACCACCAAATTGCTTTGGGCTGCACACAACATCCCACCTAACCAGGCTCCACTTGGAAGAAGCCAAACTTCCCGCCCATAAGAACTGCCTTTCAAGAGAATCCAACTCCCTCAGAAAACCCATCGGAGCCACCTGAAGCATACATCTATAGGTAGGGAGAGCCTGCACCACCGACTTGAGAAGCTGAACCCGCCCCGCAAAAGACAACCATCTGTGGGTCCAATGATTAACTTTTGCACGGAGCTTATCAATAATATTCTGCCAAGAACCCTTGGGAAGATGGCGAACAGAAATTGGGAAACCCAGATAAGTCAAAGGGAGAACCCCTATCTGAAACCTTAAGATATTAGCAATTCTTCTCTGTATGGGGCTCGGCGTGTTGAAGAAGAATATGGAAGACTTCTCCTCATTAATCAATTGTCCTGAAGCAACAAGATATATGTCCAACACCTGCCTCAAGTTAGTAGCTTCCCTAACAGTAGCCATCCCCATCAGGGCAGTATCATCAACAAACTGCAAATGAGATTGCGGAGGCAAGTCTCCACCCCATCGCCAACCTTGAATGATGCCAAGCTCCACCCTTCTTTTCAACAAACGACCAAGGCCTTCCACAAGAAGCAGAAAAAGATACGGAGAAAGAGGATCCCCTTGGCGCAAACCCCTAGAGGCACCAAAAAGTTCAGAATGATCTCCATTTATCAAAACTGAGAAGGAAACAGACGTGACACAGCTCATGACCCATTGGATCCACTCCTCACCAAAACCAAAAGCAACAAGGATCTTCTGCAAAAAAGACCATCTAACCCTGTCATAAGCCTTAGCCATATCCAGCTTAATGAACATAGCCTTCTCATGGGAGTTGTCCATGGAGTGGATGGTCTCCGTAGCAATGACAACCCCATCAAGAATCTGCCGACCTGCCACAAATCCACTCTGTTCCTCCGAAATCAACACTTTAAGCCACTTCTTCAGTCTCTCAGCCAATAACTTTGAGATGATTTTATAAGCCACATTGCAAAGAGAGATAGGCCGGAACTGAGATAACCTATCAGCCCCTTCACACTTGGGTATGAGAGCAAGGAAGGTGGAGTTCAGAGCACGAAGCATCTGTTTATTCCTTTGGGACTCAAGGACAACAGCCAGAAGATCCAACTTTATGATATCCCAGAATTCCTGAAAAAATTCAATCGGGAAACCATCGGGACCAGGAGCTTTACCCTTCTTCATCTGAAACACAATCCCCTCCAGCTCATCAAGAGAGATATCTTTCATCAAATACTCATTCGCCTCCCTGGAGACCAACTGAGGAATACAAGAAAGAACCTGTGCTTCCTCAACAGAGCCCCCTTGTGAATCCTCCCTAAATAAAGTAGCAAAATACTGAGATGCCTCAGCAGAGATTTCTTGAAACGAGGCAAGACGTTCACCCCTATCATTCACCAGAAAAGGAATGGAATTACCATGCCTCCTATCCTTCACAGAATTGAAGAAGAAGGCGGTGTTTTTATCACCTTCCTGTAACCATTCAACCCGGGCCTTTTGCTTCCAATAGATTTCTTCCCGCAATTCAAATTCCTCAACCACTTTCAAAGTCTTAGCCTCCTCCCTTAGAAGATCCTCAGAGGCCCCATTCTCACGAATCAACCGCGTAATATTATTCAACTCCTCCTGTGCGGCAACCTTAGCATGAAAGATATTACCAAAACATCGCCGATTCCACCTTTTAAGCTGATATTTGACAAACTGAAGAAGCTTGGAGAATGTGTACATTGCCGTACCAAAAGTTGGTCTACCAATCCGCCACCACTCAGCCACATAATCATGAAGAGTGGGATCCCATAACCACATAAGCTAGAACTTGAATGAGGGATACCGAGGCCCCCGTGCAGAGATAATACTAAGCTTAATAGGCCAATGATCAGAACCTCTCCAATCAAGAATTTCAGATCGAGTGGACCATAAGTTTCCAACCCAATAACAGGAAACCAAGAAACGATCTAGCCTCTCAGCAACACAACTCTCACCAATTCTCCTATTATTCCAAGTGAAGCGACCATTACTAGGTAGAACATCAATAAGATTTAATTCAGAAATGCTATCTCTGAATAACAGAGCAGAAGGCTCCAACCTAGGAATTCCACCTCTTTTCTCAGACAATTCCACAATAGCATTAAAATCGCCAGCCATAACCCACGGATGGTAAGGAGCTAAGCTACGAACAAAACGAAGATGGGACCATAGAAGTTGTTTACCCAGAAACTCAACAGGAGCATACACATTAGAGAGGAGAATACACTCACCAGTCTCATACCAAGAGGCGACAAGGGATATAGAGGATCTAGAGGACATCCACCATAGGGGGAAAATCTTCCGAGGGTTCCAAAAGCAAGCCACCCCTCCAGAAGCACCAAGAGCCCCCACACACTGGCATTCACCATATTTCCACAGCTTAGGAGCCATGGCCAACATATTATCTACAGATAATTTAGTCTCCTGAAGAAAAAGAACATCCGGAGAATGATTCCTAACCAAATCACGAACAACTTTTTGTCGAGGGCCACTGTTCAAGCCCCTTACATTCCATGAGAGAACAATCATTTCTGGGGGCATGAAAAATGTGAATCAAGAGTCTTGACTGACCCTGACTCCACCAAAGTTTCCCCAGTTAATTTAATCTTCTCCATATCCTTTTTCCTTCCCAGCTTGGAAGTCCTGTCACCAACCCCTTTCTTCAGTTCATTTTGCTGAATACCTAAACGAGAGGAGGCCAAAGAGCTCTTCCCCACATCCTTGCCACCTTTCAGGGGCAATGGGGAGCCACCTCCACCACTCTTCGAAGCTCCAATAGAAGATTCTTGTTCAGTCTGGACAATCAATTGTTGATCCGTATCCATCTGCCCAACCCCAATCTCCTGCACATCCTGCATGGCCTCCAATGGTGGCCCATCCTGTCCTGTACCCAAAGTTCCCTGATCCAAGTTCAGCAACCCCGGATTCACTTCCTCCTGGCTGAGATCATCCAGCACCTCAAACCTATTAAAAGTTTCATCATCCTGCCTCTCCCTCAAGGTCCGCTTCTGGCCCCGATTCCTATTGCGAGCCTTAACAGGGACATAACCCTCATCTCCATTACCATCACCCGGAATAGGCTCCTTACCATTATCAGTCCTAGGAGGATTACGAGAAGGCTGAGAAGGTTGGGGCACCACAGGCTTAGCCCTAGGGCACCTACGCTGCAAGTGACCATATTCATGACAAAGACGACACCGAAAAGGTAGGGTTTCGTAATCTAGCTGTTGAACCCAAGTATATGATCCAGCACTCACTTCAACAGAATCTGGCAGTGGCTTGCTTAAATTAATTTCTACACAGATACGAGCAAAAGTCATTACCTTTTTATACTGCGTCTGTTGTGAAGACCCAATAGGTTTACCGAGCATTGAAGCCACCAAATGCAACACATCATCCCGCCAACACTCAACTGGAAACCACGGCAACCGAACCCAAACTGGAATCCGACTCGGTATTGCCTCAGTCGGGTTGAAGCCAGCATGCCATGGCTTGATAAACAAACCCACCTGGTTATAAAAATAGGGGCCACCCTCGAAGACCTTATTCCGATCTGCCATGCAATCAAAAGAGACCATAAAAAAGTTGTTCGCAAGGAGCCTAATCTCCATCTCCCCCTCCGGCATCCAAGTCCGTTGAGCCCAGGATTCCAAAAAATGCAGCGAGACTCTCAAGCCCATGAACTTGCAATAAAAAGAGTGCCTTGAATAGTATTCAATATCATATGCAAGCATTTCCATCGGGATAATCAGCTTCGGTCGCTCTTTGCATCTTTCCAAACACCCATTAATCTTCGTAATTCGGGAACCATTAACCGATCCTAGATCATTCATCTCCATCTCTGAAGAAAATAGCGTATTATCAAAAACATTCACTCCATGCGCCGAAGGCTTCAAACCAAATGCTGAACGGAAATCCAATTTGGGGCTAACCCCAGATGTTTCCCCACCCGGCATAGCAAAAAACAAGATCCCCAGTAGGCATGCAAACCCCCAGGACACTTTAGCAAGAAATGGAAAAAAGAAAAGACCCCAAGGGCAGGATCAAAACCCTTCCACCCACAAGCCACCCAAACAGTAGCAAGAAGGCCTCCAGAAAAGAAAAAAAACCCCACCACCACAGCCCCGATAGCTTCAAAAAAACCCCCCCCACAACGCAGAAGCGAGCAACACACAGAGAACGAGCTAGGGCACGGTCGCCCTAGCTCGGCTTGCAGAGCACGCAAATGCCATCCTAGAGGTTCTATCCGTAATGTGTAATATGATTTGAGAAGTATGCTTATTTTGAATTATTCCTCTGAGAATGTTTTAAGGTATAAAGATTCAATCTATGTTTTAGAATCATGGCTGAATTAGTAAATGATGCAATTAAGAGCTATGTATGAAGTTGATAATGATTGAATTTCTATACAAGAGGGTTTCCGTGTGAAATGGCAAGTAAAATATGCAAGGAAAACAAGTTTCACCAAGCCCTCAAAGGGATTTTGTTATTGAAAGGTATACGTGATTGGTTTTCAGTGGTATTAAAGGTTTATCGAACCTGATCACTAAAAATGTTAGGAAATATTTGCCCAAATTCATAGGGAAAAGTTCAGAATCAACCTCTAAACATCTGCAAATATTCATGGATGTGATGGGGGATTATGAGGTAAATCATGAGGATGTTGTTATGAAACTATTTGTTTAATCCTTGAAGGATGATGCTAGGGATTGGTTCTCATATTTACCATCATGTTCTATTGCTTCATGGAATCAGTTTATGACAACCTTTGTTGAACAATTTCGTGAAAGGGTAAACCCAAGTGTGGTGAGAAGAAACTTTATGGAGATCCATATAAGTGAAAATGAGTTAGTCCCTATTTTCAATCTTTGATTTGCAAAGACAATTAGGGAAATTCCAGAAAGTCTACAACCAAATGATGTTGAATGCTTGGTTGTGTATCTTGTTGCATTTGAAAAAAAAAAATGTGTTTCTTGTTAAGGGATAAAGAAAGTACATTACATCAGGAATATCAGAATGCCATGGATATTGAGAATAATTTGAAGTACTCAATGATGAAAGGGTATTTGGATGCAAGCATTGATTACCCTAACACACCTCATGCAAATAAAGTTCAAGAATCAAATAATGGAAATGATTTTCAAGATAACAATGCTCTTTCTTTTGTGATTTCTCCATCATCAAAGTATGAAGATCAAATGTGAGCTCCAAGTTGAATGTCAACAAAATTTGAGGATTGTTGATCAAAAATGTTTTTTACAATAATTGCATGAAATGAAGAGACAAGAGGGAGAATCACCATATAAGTTGTTTATGAGATTTTTTGATACTTTGATAGAAATCCCCAAATATTTTAGACCTAAGGATTTTGTGTGCATTGATTTATTTTGTGAAATTTATGAATCTGGGCTGAGTACTTTTCCAGAGGAATTGAAGCCCCATAGCTTTGACCAAGTACCAGATTGGATAAAGATTGTAGAATCAACCAATTATGGTTATGCACAAAATGTGGATTCTCAAAATCTAAACAACAACTGTCCTCTTGAGGAAAATGAAGTTCCATGTTGTATGAATGAAGATGAACATTGTAATCAACTTTCAATCATTACATGTGCTTATCAACATAATAGCAATGAGGAAAGTGATACATGTGATGATAAAAAACTGAATATGTATGAATGCTTCTGTTGTGATATCTCAGATGATGGATAAGTAAATGAGATACAAAATGCTATTCCATCTCATGTTGTGATTAGTGATTAGTGATTGCAATGCATGTGTTGCTGATATTTCATTTCAAACTAGTGATCATGATCCTAGTAGTGCAGTCTCAAGCATTCATTCTGAATATTTTGAACATGGTTTATGTAGTGAGGATTGTTCTTGTGATGAGAATCATGATGAGGTTGATAGTTCTAATTGCTTCTCTAAAGATTTTGATTCTTTTTTGAGGATGATACGGAAGGATATTCCTCCCTTGAAGAATTCAATGATATAGATGCTCGTGAAGTCACTTGTCCACAAGTGAAGGAAAAAATTGCATGTGGTGAATACATGTAATGTAATTCAGACTCACAATCAATGGAGCATTTTCATTGCGAGAATGATATAGAATTTGAAGACAAACATGTGTGTGATTAGTATGTTGAATCAAAACATAATGTTAAATATGATCAAGATGTTGATAAGTGTGCTTGTGCTCCTGATCCTCATGTTTGTTTGTATGAAGCAAATATGGAAAGGTTTGTAATACATGAAGAGCATGATGATGAAATAATAGATAATTTATTTTGGAATAATTAGGTGGCACATTGTGACATGTATATGGATCTTCAATCAATGTCATTACCCATTGATGATATTGAAAATCTTGTTGATTCATATGATAATAAAGTTAGAGATTGTGCTAACCCTACAAAGACTCTTGATCCATGTGAGGAGTAGCCAAGGAATGAAATAAATGGTGAATCTCATGTTGACGAGTGTGAAGTTGAGTACAATTGACTTTTCTTTGATTCTCTTGATCTTTAAAGTGTGCACATGGATATGTTTCCATCCTATGTAAAAGGAATTTATGTGAAAGATAATGAAGATTCTAGTTCTATTGCTAATGAGGAGCTTTCATCTAGCAATGAGTCTTTCACTTTTGGATTAGCACACATATCAGCTGATATTGTACATAAAGTTACTAGTGTACATGGTTGTCTTCTTGTTGTCCCTATTGATGTTGATCCTACCCTTGAGGTATTTCACATTGAGCTAAATGATGGTGTGAAGAATGCATCAAAATATGTTCTCAAACCTTACATGAATGCATTTACTCATTCCTTAGATGTTAATGCTCCATATGATCCCTGTTACTATGATGCCAAGGTAGGTTCTGATGTACCTAGACCAAAATGTCAAAAAATGTGCCCATGTTGTAGTAATCGATCGAAGGATACTCTAGAATATGCATCTTTTATCTTTGACACATGCCAAGATGATTTGCATGATACACAAGTTGTTTATGAGAGCTTTAAGTTTGATCTGCAAATTGATTTTGATGTGCAAACTAATTTTGATGTCAAAGTTTGTGATGTCGAAGATCAGATGGACTATGAATGCTTCTATTTCTCAATCCAAGAGAATGAGCATTTAATGGAACATGATAAGCTGGACAAGGTAAAATGTCATGATTATGATGACAATTTTTAGTCAATGTATGATTGCATGTTGCAGTTTGATTGAATAGTTGGTGACATTAGAAAGCACAGTGATATAATGGAGCATGTCAATGACCGAGCTAGTTTGTGAGTGGTTTATGATAATGTTATTATATTTGGCATATGATAGACAATACATAACTGAGTGTTTGATAGGGGTAAACACTGACTTCACATTTTTCATTTGTTGGCTTGGGTGTCACCAAGTGAATTTAAAAATTAAAGGATAAATAAGGGAGAAAGTTTAGGACACTTGATGGACTCAATATTTGGTCTACTCCCAAGAAATCTAGAATATTACTATGCCCACAAGGAACATACATCCCCATTCAAAGCCACTGTTGGAACTCTCAAAAATTTCAAATTTGATATGCCCATTTCAAAAAATTTGCCTATGCACTTTCAAAAGTGCATGTGATGAATTTGTTTGAGTGACCTACTTTAGAGCATCATATTTTGAGACTCATTCATTTTCGAGCAAAAACCCTTTGTAATCCCACTCATGTGTCATATATGAATGTGCATGTCAATTTTTAGCTTCTCATGATGAGTTTTTTTAGGGTATCAAAAAGCGAAGCTATAGGGTTTTGTCACTTTTCTGCTGTTTGCAGATGTTTAGTTTTGCAAACTCCTATTTGAGATTGAATTTTACAACCAAATGACTGTCAAGAGTTCCCAGTTCTTCATGTGTCCATTGAATCACATGTAATTCTTTAGGGAGTCATGATGAGATTTGCTATTTTTAGCATATCAAAACCAAATGGAATTCCTCTGGTTTTGCACATGCCTTTTCAAAAACCTTTTTGAAAGGTCAACTTTGACCTTCAATATCTTTTCACGAGTGATGATTCAAGATAATCCCTCTTGCACACATACTCAGTGCACCAAAATAATCTACCGTGTCTGCTGGAAACTTGCTAGGAGTTGATTTGATATTTGTGCAATGAGGTGATCTTTTAAATTTCAATTGGTTTAGAACAACTGTTTGTCGTAGAAGGTTTGAGTAAGCAACTTTGACAGTGATTAAATTTTTCCTCATGATTTATCTTTTTGATCTGTCTTTTGCACTCAAATCTCAGGTCAGGTTTTTGCATGTTTGAAAGTTTTCATGGTTTCACAAGGTCATTTCCCTAGTTTTCAAAGCTGATTCCAGAGCCAACTTTGCCATTTTTCACCATTTTCCTTTTGTGCCAGAAAATAGATTTTAACAAAAACCCATTTAGTGTTTTCACTCTAGAAACACTTTCAAGAAATTTCAGGTGAATTTGAGAATGAAATTTGTATGAATTTTTTATTTTTTTAGTCGGGCCCCAAGGGGCCCGACATGCCTTGCCCAATTATGAAGTTGCCAGTGTTGTATTGCAACCTGATGAAGGACATTGTATTTATAAAATCAGTGAATCATGATCTAATTGAGTCAGTGCAAGATAAATTTAAAAGATGACTATGGTGAAAAGGTGTTAAACTCAAATGAAAGATGGACATAAACAATATCAAGACAAGCAAAACTTAAAGTTATAGAGTTGAAGGGTTTACAATTGTATTTGCTTTTAAATTGTGAAGTGAAATGCGAGATCCATTTTTCAAATGTGAAGTGTGAAAATCATATCAAGAGGGTAAGGATATTGAATAGTAGAGAACAAGCATGAAGGTGTCAATGACAATATTTTCAAATGGCTAAGAGGTGGCATTTCCTTCAATCCAAGAATTGAGTAAGTACCATGATGCACCCACAGATAGTAATTTGGAAGAGGTGTTTGAGGAACCTCTAGATGCTTATCAAAGTTCCAAGGTTGAAGAAGCATCTATAAGAGAAAAATCATGAGTTTTCTAAGTCCATGTCCTATATGAATGATGTACACTCACAAAATAGGTATATGAAAATATTTTAGTTATCTTAAAACAAACACAGTTGGTGTTTGTGCTATTTGATTGCCATCAACAACTGAAGCAACACATGAGAAGGATTATCAAAGGCGTTGGAATTTCAAAGCAAATGCAATTTGAAAATTTGAAAATTTGTGAGTTTGATTGTGTCAAACACACTATAGCCTATGCATAAGATATATTTGTTGAAGTGCTTTAGGGACTTTCAAGCAAGTCTTTTGGAAGGAGGGCTCATTCCAAGGAATACCATATCTATAGGATATGCCAACAACACATTCATTGAAAAGTATTTATAAACACTTAGGCCAGATTTCATTCTAGCTCTTCCTACGCATCAGGTGGAATGTTGAAAAGTACCCCAAAAACTTTTAAAAGAAAATATATCAAATGCACACAACAATGAAACAAATATGCAATGTATTGTGAGGGGTGTGGGTTGAAGTGAGGGAATGATGATCCTTGAAAGCACATTGACAGGCTAAGTGAACAAATCACACACATGAAACGGGTATCTACATCCATCCAAACAGAGCATGGGAATACAAATAGCAGTTGTTGAATATGCAGAATGTAATGAATTTGTTGAAAGGGCCTAGAAACTATGAAGTAAGCTTGAATTAGGAATTGGAGGTATCCACACTCATGATAGGGTATGTGTATCCACGAAAACAAAGAAAGAAGGCAAACGTAGTTGTATAGAAACACCCATCAAGCTCGAATTAGGAATTGGAGGTAGCCACACTCATGATAGGGTATGTGCATCCACCAAAACAAAGAAAGAATGCAAACGTAGTTGTATAGAAACACCCATCAAAACATAAAGAGAGGTGTCAGTCAATGTAAGATGTGTGTGGATTGAGGCAAGGGTTTGAATACCCATCAAAGCACTTAGAATGCCTCCAATAAATGTGGTCTAGTGGAATGGTAATGACTTAAGATATGTTCAAAATGGATTTGTTGAAAATGTTTCCATCATAGGCATGCATTCTACACAAGATTTGTTGAGAATGCTTTTAAAAAACTTTCAAGCAAATGCTTCGATAGGCAGTGCCTTCAGCTAAATAGGAACTGAATGTATTTGTTGAAAAGGTTGAAAAAAAACAAATCCAACATCTCATGGAACGTGTTAGCTCTCAAAAACGTAGGTTTGAACCATGAAAGGTTTCCAAGCTTTCACGACGTTTCAGGGTAACAAAAAAAGGTTTGAAATATTCAAACCTTCTACTCTTTAGGTGCTGCAAACCTAGGTGGGTGTACCTTTCTGAATAGTGTAGACTTAACTTATGATTATCTTTATAGAGTGCGTTGTCCACAATGGCAGATAATAGTGAACAAACCAAACTCAATAGCTACCTTCTAATCTAATTCCTAAGATGCTTAATAAATAGATATAAAGAAATTGAAATGGATTCAAATAGTGAAATGCAGGGACTAGTGCCTTGTTGGGTGGGCAGAGTCAAATGAGATCAAGATGAACAACACATTCTGAGAAAACACAAATTATCTAGCATTTATGTGTTTACAACTTGTATAAACTTGCAACAATATGACTACTAAGTTCTACTTCAATAATCCATAATGAATTTCTCTGATTACAGTGATCAATAAAAGGATTTAATCTTTGCTTGAAAGAACCAGTTGATTAATCACTCAAATACAACAAATGTGTATTGATAAATCGAACATAAACTTGTTATGTCAACTTAAATAACCAGAAAAGCCAATCATGGAGATAACTTAGCAGTACTTTTCATTTTAACTCAACAGATAACTGACACCAGAAAAATGCAGCAACATCAACTGAATCTCATAAATACCTCCATTGCGAAAATCATGGAACAATAGCCTCTAGTCTGATGATTTTATTCTAATGTATCTCCTTGCAGTGTATCAAAAAATCTAATCTCTGGTGGTATCAATTAACAATTACATCATGCTTATATACACACCAGCATGAGAAAATATCAAAATAGAACATCATGTCAGCCCAACACCAAATTCAGGCTCAAAATATGTCGGCCTACAACGATTATTCAAATAGATTCATGTCGGCCACAATTGTAAATTTCATTTTATTTTTACCAACGAGCAATCGGCAGGACAAATCACAACCTACGCCGAAGGCAATTCAAATGCTTATCACTCCGCCTATATCATGCTTTCACATTCGCTGAGATAGGGGCTCATCTCACACTGAAGCAATCCTTTCATTTTGTTCACATTCGTCGTAGCTTATCACTTTCGGGGAGATGTCTCAAAGATTTAGATCAAGCTTCACTGAAGACATCACTAACATTCAAGTCACTGTGATATTCCAATTGTAACATCGAATTCTAGAAGTAGCCCCATACCTTTCTTTCATTTTGGTATAGCCAACCATAATCGGTGAAACACTATGTTCAAAGCCATTTGCCATACCGAAAACATACCTTTTACCCCTTTGTTATGTCATTGTAACCATTCGCTTCTCTTGCCGAAGAGCGCCTATCATGTGTATCACTATAGCCTTTACCCCTTGGCAAGACGTTATAGAGAAACACCTGGTTACATAGAAAGCTCCCTATATAGCCACATGTCAGTGTAACATAAAAATTCTTTCGCCGACTGGCGACACTCATGCATCTTCGCCAAGACCCAAATGTTCCTATACCGACAAAGGCCACCCGTTCAATACATGTCGCTAAGAGAAGAGAAATCTCCTGCCAAAAGCCACTTTAAACCATGTCGGCAAAACCTGACCCCATCGCCATGACCACATACCGAAATATAAGTCTCACCGAAGCATCAAATCCTCCACCACCGGTCAGCGTACCAAGATGACATCTCTGAGACCTTTCAACGAATGGTATAACTCATGTCGAAGATAGTCAAACATCAATAGATGCCCTCATATGAACTAATCGGGGAGACAATGAGAGTTCACCGAAACATTAGCCCGATAGCCAAAACTCTCGCTGATGTGTAACATATGCCAAGCGGTCGGTGTGACAATAGATATTCGCTATGACATTGTGCCGAAAGGAAAACCCTTTGCTGATGCAAAACCATTTTAAAACCTCATCACCAAGACATCCAGAATTCAGTAAAATATTAACCCGACCGCCAAGATAAATACTGACAAAAGCCTCTATAGTCACCAACACAAGAGAAATGTCTCACCGACAACCTGCAACAAGAGTTAATGAAAAATACATAGGTCGGGGAGACATTTGGATACTTATGTCGATATGAACCAGAATGCAAAAATGCATGACACAACGGGCTCAAAGGGGAAATGAGGCAAAATATGGAGAAAATATGCATCAAGAGAGGGAAATGCATCAAAGGTAGGGCTCACTTGGAGGATTATGAGTAAAATCAATCATGTGAAAATATCAATTTTTATAGTTCCAACAGAACGCATGAGATAGAGCAATGCATACAACGAAATATTGAAAGTGTTTTAGAAAAATCTTAAGCAAATGTAATTTGCGCTAGAAATTTTAAGGGAACGCCATTATTTTAGAGCAGAGGCTGAACGAGATCAACACAAGAAAACTAGGGAAAACCTAAATAAGTGAAAGACTAAACGAGATCAACAGTGGAGATGAGGAGTTTAATGAGAAAAATTTACATCGTCCCTTGCTAGCTTGCAGCCCAAAGTTGCTCACGGGTTAAACCTATGGGGTTGGTGAGAGAGGAAGTCATGAGAGATGTGGGCCCTGACATGTTAAATGCATGAGAAACGAGTTTTAAAGGGGCGAAGAGAATTTTTAAATGTCTCATTTCTTTTTCAAAAGTGAAACATTTAAAATAACATATTGTCTGAAGAAATATTGAAGGGCACAAATGGTAAATAATGAGGAGGGCTGAGTTTTATTTAAAAGGAGCAAAAGCATTAAATATAATGTAAATTGGATGCAATTATTTTAAATTGCTAAAATGAAATATTGCAAAGGGGCAACTTATAAATTGAATTTCACACTCACTTTGTGATTAAATGTCATGTGTTGGGAAATATTTGAACTATTCGGTTAAATAAATGTTGTAGGTAAATGTTTTATTTTTCCCATGCAAAATAAAATTGTAGCACTATAAAGCGAAACTAAGCTCATCAGCAAATTTTTTAAATAAAACATTAAAAACATTATATGCACTTATAGCAGAAGGCATAAAATAAAACTTTCACGGGCAAGTACGAATGAAGATATTTTCAATAGCAGGTAAGTGAGTTGGGTTTTCATCACATGGGAAAATTTTCAATTGCTTGGCAACTTGAAACAAATGTAGATTGAAGGAAAATTTTGTTGCAAAGAGAAAAGATGAGAGATGCTTTACAAATTTGTGATCAATGGGAGATAATTTTCCAGATGGTATATGCAGATCATTTTGTTGGAGCATTCCTTTCTCCTATATCTTCTTTTCTTCTCTCATTGTAAAGAATTTAGAGGTTTTGAATTGGGTTGGGTAGATAGACATGTTATGTTTTGTGTTATTTTGGAGTCTAGAAGTTTTAATTTTAGATTTCATGAGCAAATATCAGCTAATTTGTGCAAGGAATTCATGAATTTCTTCAAAGTGTTTGCATATTCATGAAATATCTTCAAATTGTCTCCAAATTTGTACATTTTCAGTCATTTAAATTTTATAATACCAAGTATCTTTGAGTTTGACATCACAATTTCATGATATTTTTTAATTTGTTTATGGATATGTTTCAATGAAATGGTTAAATGCTTTGAGCAAATAATTGTAATTCAAGTGTGCAGGTTGGATGTAATAAGGAGAGTTTGATTGATAACATGAGAGGATATTTTGATGTAATACATTAATAGTTTTAAATCCACTAGTTGAAGGTTCTTTCCTAATGAATTCTCTTCATGAATTTGACTCCATGGCCCAAAATTGGGCACTATTTTTTCATTCAGTTTTATGCATCTTGGAAACATCTTTAAATCCAAAATCATTTTAATCCCTATTGTTTGGTGTTGAGTCCTCCTTCCCAATTGCTGAGCTAGTGTTAATATACCAAAAACTTAGAAAGATTTGAGGTTATTAATGCTTTCCTTAGTGTCTTCTCATTTGGATTTATTTGCTATAAAAGGCAGTGTTAGTGTGTATGAGTGAATTAGATTTTGGGCATTGTATAGGTTGACCTGCCTTAGTCTTGTTAGAAATATATGTCTCAATCCCATAGGATAAAACCTCTAAGAGAGGTGAGTCGGTGTGACATGCTTTGGGTCTAGCCAACTAGCAGCTCTGGACCTTGTGGTTTGTAGAAGTCGCTGAGACTTTGCTTCAGTCATGCTGAAGGAGCTTATCGCAGTGACTTATGGTAGTCATTTTAACACTATGTCGAGTGGAGATCTTTGGCCAACAAACCATTCTTATCGTATATCAGGAAGACCCTTGGCCAAAAGGCTTGCTTCGGTGTGAAGTCCTAGCGATAGCCAAAGTCTTGCCAATAGGGTGTTTCACATGAAGTCGTTGGAGTAACATATGGTGGCTCGGTAAGAACTCTTACCGATATGGAAGTCTCACTGACAGCGTTTAGTCTGAAGTCAGTAGGGAAACTCTCACCGGAAGGCTTGTTTCGGTATGATGTCACATCGAATATTAGAAGTCTCACTAACAATGTTACACTTGGAGTCTTCAGTGTAACATGGAAGCTTTGCAAAGAACTCCTAGCGACAGTGGTATGTCTCACTGATGGTATACATTTGGGGTCTCGGGGTAAGGTGGAAGCCTCAATAAGAAGTCTTGTCGATAATGGAATGTTTCAGTGTAACTTGGAGGCATTGGTATGACCTCTAGGCAAAAGCAGTAAGTCTTACCAACCATTTGGACACTTTGGAATAACATAAAGAGCTCGGTGTGATGTCTTAGCGAAAGACGGTGGTCTTGTCGATATAAATACTTATGTCTAAGTGAATTTGAGACTTCAGTGTAATATCTTGTTGATAGTATAGACTCCTAGTGATATCGAATACTGGCTTGGTGACATCGAGGAGACACGGGTAATGTCTCACTGACATGCCAACACAGGTTGAACGCTTTCATCAAGCAATGACCATCCTATGTGGCTTGTGTTGGACCAATCAGAGAAGCCGAAGGAGAATCGTTGGAAGTTAGTCTGTTGCAATAGTTTTGTGAGGAAGCTTAATAGACAGGAATGACATGAATATAGTCTAGAATTGTAGATCATGTTTGGTTGATTGGTTCGATAGATGGTTGGATGATTTGTTCGACGGATGAATTGTAGATGAATTGTTCAAAGTGTATCAGTGTGAATTCTATTATGAGAAGATTGTAATGTGAATGTTCTATAACAAGGTTGATCATAGTGAATGCTTATGTAAACTAACATCAGAAAGATAATTCTGGTCTCTATATGTAATCTCCATTACTGTAATACAAAGTGACTTCTCTTGGTGTGGTGGGTTTTTCTCCTATAAGGGTTTTCCCACGTAAATCTGGTGTTCATTTGTGTTTGTCAAATACTCTATTTCTGTTATCTATTTTATGTGCATCTTAATTGGACTCTAATTGTAAAATTTTAAAGTGTCTCTACATTCTTCCCTGAGGTTTTGATGTTAGGAGAGTTGTTTTTGCACCTTATCTTTTCTTACAAGTGGTATCATAGCTTGGCCAATTGTGTTATTCTTGTGGGTACATTGGGTTTTTTGTGTCAATTCTGTTTAGTGGGAGTCTTGTAGAAGTTTGTTAATTTGAATTACAGATTGAGATGACTAGCACATTAGGAAAGATTTAAATAGAGAAGTTCAATGGCAGCAATTTTGAGTTGTGGAAACTCAAAATGGAGGATCTCTGAGTGGATTGTGATCTATGGCTTGCTGTGTCTGGTACGAAACCTATAGGCATGAAGCAAGAGGATTGGGACCTTGCAGATAGAAAGTCTAAGGGGTTGATAAGGCTCTGTTTGGCAGACTCTGTTCTTTTGAATGTGCATGAGGAGAAGACTGTATCTTCCTTGTGGAAGAGAGTGGCATCTATTTATCAGGGGAAGTCCTTGGTGAATAAATTGTTCCTTAGGAAGAAGTTGTACACTTTGAGAATGTAGGAAGGAGGGTTTGTAGCTGATCATTTGAACACATTCAACATGTTGATTGCATAGTTAACATCTATTGGTGTGAGAATTGATGAAGAGGATCATTGTATGCTTTTATTATGTTCTTTTCCAGACTCATGGGATCACCTAGTGATGGCTATTGGGAGTATAACATGTAATTTCAAGATGGAAGATGTTGTTGCTTCTTTGTTATCAGAAGATATGAGAAGGAAATCTTCTGAGATGGCAAAAGGAGGCTCTTGTTATTAGAAGAAGATCGAAAGAGAAAGGCAAGAAGAAGGATAAGAAATCAAAATCAAAATCAAAGGGGAGATCAAAGTCTCTTGGAAAGAAGTCCAAGGTGAAGTGTTGGAGCTGTGGGCAACCTGGTCATGTTTGAAAGGATTGTAAAGAGGAGAAAAAGAAGAAGAAGAATAATTCTTCTAATAATGATTCTTCTCAGAGTGATACAGATGCCTTCATTGCAACCTTGGCTACACATGCATCAAATGATGTATGTCTGAATTGATTCAAGGGCATATTTCCACATGACATCTCATAGAGACTAGTTTACAAGGTATGAAGAATACGATAGTGGAAAGGTGTACTTAGAAGTGATTCAACTTTGGAGATTGTTGGCTGTGGAAGAGTCAGAATCCAATTCCCTGATGGAAGAGTGAAGGGAATCAAGGATGTGATGCATATACTAGGTCTGGCTCAAAATTTGATGTCTATCAGTAAGCTAAATGTTATCAAAGTGCAAGTCATATTTTCTGGAAATGGCTGCAAGATGACTAGAGGTTCAATGGTGCTAGCAAGGGGTGCTCATATTGGTACCTTATACAAGCTGGATGCACAGGCTATTCAATGTAACAATGTCTCTGTAAAGTCACAGAAATCTACTCATGGAGGTAAAGAGGGAAATGTTCCTAATTGTGTAAACTTTATGGAAGTTAAAATTCCAATAGAAAAGACTATGATCTGGCATCATAGGCTTGGCCACTTTGGTGAGAAAGGTTTAAAAACCTTGAAGAATAAAAACCTAGTTGAGGGGCTCAAAGATTGTAACCTCGAATTTGAATTCTGTGAAAACTATATATATGGAAAACAACACCATGTTTCTTTTTACTCTAGTCCTCATACATCTTCTAGTTTGCTAGATTATATTCATTCTTGTGTATTTGGTCCAGTGAATGTTCCTTCTTTGTCTAAATCAAGTTACTATATGTCATTTATTGATGATTATTCAAGAAGAACATTTGTATATTTTTCTAAAAAGTAAATCAGAAGTGTTCAGTCAGTTTAAGGAATTAGAAAACCTTGTTGCAAATTAGACTAGTATGAAAATTAAATGTTTAAAGAGTAATAATGGCAGTGAATTTTGTTCTGATGATTTTGAGAGGTATTGTAAATACCATGGGATTAAAAGAAATAAGACTACACCTTATACTCCACAGTAAAATGGTGTTGCAGAAAGGTTCAATAGGACAGTGATGGAGAGAGCATGAAGTATGCTGAGTAGTGCTAGCTTGGAGGAGAATTTTTGGGCTGAGGTTGTTGCTACTGCATGTTACTTGATAAATCATTATCCAAATTCAGATCTTGTTGATAAAACACATTTGGAAGCGTGGTCTGGTAAGAAGCCCTCTTTAAGACATATTCGTGTTTTTGGTGGTGAGGCATATGCACATGTGTCGTATGAGAAAAGATCTAAATTGGAGAACATGGTTGTTAAATGTATTTTTATTGGCTATAGTGTTGGCATAAAAGGATACAAGCTTTGGAATCCTGATATAGAGAAGGTTATGTATATTAGAAGTGTAATCTTTTGTGAACTGAAGCCTTCTACCTTGGATTTGTAGTTAGAGACAAAGTTAGAAAATAATAAGGATGTATTTGAAATTCCTCCTACACTAGAGAAAGAGGAATTGAAAATTCAAAATGTACCTAAAAATGAGGAGAGCTCAAGCAGTTCTGAAAGTTCTGAAGAAGAAGAAGAACCTCAGCCTCAGTAATTGAGGAGGTCAACTCATGAAATAAAACAACCTGATAGGTATGGGTTCTCTTTGATAGATTCTACTTGTGCCTATGCTTTGATTTCTAGCACTGATGAGCCTAGGACTGTAAAAGAGGCATTTAGAATGTCTGATTCAAACTCTTGGTTGGAAGCCATGAATGAAGAGATGGCATCATTAGAGAAGAATGATACCTGGAGTTTCATGCCCTTGCCTAAAGGCAGAAAAGTTGTGGGCTACAAATGCATATTTAAGAAGAAAATAGGTCTAGATGGCAGCATGGAAATGTACAAGGCGAGGTTGGTTGCAAAAGGCTATTTCCAGGTAGAGGGAATTGATTATGGGGAAATATTTTCTCCTGTAGCTAAGTTGACGTCCATTAGATTTTTGTTGTCACATGCAGCAGTGTATGACTTAGAGATCGAATAGATGGATGTGAAGACAACATTTCTTCATGGTGATCTTGAAGAAGAAATATATATGTCCCAACTTGAGCACTTTATTGAAAAAGGTAAAAGAAAACTAGTTTGCAAGCTAAAGAAGTCTTTGTATAGGTTAAAGTAGTCACCTAGAATGTGATACCAGAAATTTGATACTTTTGTATTGTCTTTGGGATTTGTGAGATCAAAATATGATCATTGTGTCTATTATAAAGCTAAAAGTGATTGATTGCTTATTATTGCTCTTTATGTTGATGATATGTTGTTCATAGGAAATAGTAAGCTAATTATTTTTTATCTTAAGTCTCAGTTGTCTGCTAAGTTTGAAATGAAAGATCTTGGTGCAGCAAGGTATATTCTGGAGATGGAGATAACTAGGGACAAGAAGAATAGAAAACTTTGGCTTAGTCAGAGTAAATATATCAGGACTATTCTAGAGAGATTTTGCATGAATGAGTGCAAGCAGCTAGTTGTTCTAGTCTTGTAGGGAATGAAGCTATCTATTGAAGACTGTCTAAAATCTCCTACTGAGATGGAGGACATGACCAGTATACCCTATGCTAGTGTGATTGGTAGTATTATGTATGGAATGGTCTGTACAAGGCCAGACATTGCCCAAGCAGTGGGAGTTCTTAGTTAGTTTATGGCTAATCCTAGAAGGACACATTGGGATGGTGTGAAAAGAGTTTTCAGATATTTGAAGGGGACTTCATAATATGATTTATGTTACCATGGGAACTTGGTTGAATCACAGAGGACTCTTAGCATTCGAGGTTATGTGGATTCTGATTGGGTAGGGGAGATTGACAATAGAAGATCCACCAGTGGATAGATTTTCATGATGAATGGTGGTGCAGTGAGTTGGATGAGTAAGCGGAAGACTGTAGTCGCTTTGTCCACTATAGAGGTTGAATACATGGTAGCTACACATGCTTATAAAGAAGCAGTTTGGTTAAAAAATTTGTGTTCTAACATTGGTTTTGATGCAGGGAAAATAACTATTTTTTGTGATAGTCAGAGTGCAATTTTTCTGGCAAAGAATTCTACTTTCCATGCCAGGAGGAAACATATAGATGTACAGTACCACTTTGTACAAGATATGGTGGAGGATGCAAAGGTCAGTTTGGAAAAATTTGATACTCTGGAGAATGTTGTAGATGTATTGACGAAGCTAGTGAGCACATACAAGTTCAGGTGGTGTGCCAGTTCAATGGGCCTTAGTGCCAATGATTTTTAGTAGTTTTGTTGTGCTCTTGAGGTGCCTGTGTGATCTTCTTCAAGTGGGAGATTGTTAGAAATATATGCCTCAATCACATAGGATGAAACCTCTAAGAGAGGCGAGTTGGTGTGACATGATTTGAGTCTAGCCAACTAGTAGCTATGGACCTTGTGGTTTGTACAGGTTGTTGATACTTTGCTTCAGTCATGTCGAAGGAGCTTACCACTGTGACTTATGGCAGTCATTGTAACCCTATGCTGAGTGGATATCTCTAGCCAACAGGCCATTCTTATCATATATCAAGAAGACCCTTGGCTGAAAGGCTTGCTTCGGTGTGAAGTCCTAGTGATAGCCAAAGTCTTGCTGACAAAGTGTTTCACATGGAGTCATCGGAGTAACATATCATGGCTCGGTAAGAAGTCTTATCGATATGGAAGTCTCGCTAACAGTGTTTAGTCTGAAGTCATGGGGGAAACTCTCACTAGAAGGCTTGTTTAAGTATGATGTCACATTCAATATGAGAAGTCTCACTGACAGTGTTACACTTGGAGTCTTTGGTGTAACACGGAGGCTTCACTAAGAACTCTTGGAGATAGTGGTATGTCTCACTGATGGTATACATTTGAGGTCTCGGGGTAACGTGGAAGCCTCGATAATAAGTCTTGCCAAAGCTTGATTCTCTTGCCTATATTGGAATGTTTCAGTGTAACTTTGAGGCATCGGTATGACCTCTAGGTGAAAGCGGTAAGTCTTACCAACTATTTGGACACTTCAAAATAACATAAAGAGCTCGGTGTGATGCCATCATGAAAGATGGTTGTCTTTCTGATATGAATACTCACGTCTAAGTGACTTTGATACTTCAGTGTAATATCTTGCCGATAGTATAGACTCCTGGTGATATCGAATGCTAGCTTGGTGGCATCGAGGAGACACGGGTACTGTCTCACTGACATGCCAACATAGATTGAACTCTTTGACCAAGTGTTGACCATCCTCTGTGGCTTGTGTTGGACCAATCAAAGAAGCTAAAGGAGAACCGTTGGAAGTTAGTCTGTTGCAATAGTTCTATGAGGAAGCTCAATAGACAGGAACGACATGAATATAGTCTAGAATTGCATATCATGTTTGGTTGATTGGTTCGATCGATGGTTGGATGATTTGTTCGACGGATGAACTATAGATGAATTGTTTGAAGTTTATCAGTGTGAATTCTATTTTGAGAGGACTGTAACGTGAATGTTTTGTAACAAGTTTGATCATAGTGAATGTTGCTATAAAATGACATCAGAAAGATAAGTATGGTCTTTGTATGTAATCTCCATTACTGTAATACAAAGTGAATTCTCTTGGTGTGGTGGGTTTATCTCCTGTAAGGGTTTTCCCACGTAAATTCGGTGTTCATTTGTGTTTGTCAAATAGTCTGTTTCTGTTATCTCTTTTATGTGCATCTTAATTGGACTGTAATTGTAAAATTTTAAAGTGTCTCTACATTCTTCCATGAGGTTTTCACATTAGGAGAGTTGTTTCCGCACCTTATCTTTCCTTATAGATCCTGCAAATCTAGAAGTGTAGATCTCAGTCTTTGACTAAATCTTATTAGTTGGCCAAATCCCCCATTGAATTTGATCATTAGAAAGTGGCTACTCTATAGGATTCACTAGTCTGGTTCGATTTGGAGCACCAACATAGTTGATATATAAATGATTTTCCATATAGATAGATTACTAGGAGTATTTTTAAGGTCATCAATGCTAGGTACTTTATGTGGAAGAAAAGGTAATGAAGTAGGAGTGTTGTGTGATCCCCTATATGTTTGGGTCACTAAGTTACAACTTAGCAACTATAAAACATTGTTATGATTAGATTGGATCATTGATTTCAAGATATCTCTTAGTTTTTTGTGTGATTCACTAATGGGAGATGACTTAGGAAGCTCGCAAGTTAAAGGAGATCCCACTTATGTCCTCATAACCTCAAGAACATTGTCTTTATTTGCATGACTTGTTAGTGAAGGGGATTCTAATGTCACTTTATTATCTTCACCTATGGAAGGTTTAATGTTTGAAGGATATGTGTCAATGTTGATATGTTTTTGCACCATGAGATTCTCCCTAGGAGGAGAGTTTTTAGGAGAACAACAAGCCAAATGTTTTTCACATTCAAAGGTTGGTTCTTCTAAAATGACTTCATCACATGGAGGGGAATGATCAAGGGTTGAATGTTCTTGCTCAAAGAGGGTTTTTCTAGGTGAAGGGGGGCAACTAAGATAGTCATGACCTTCACCGATTGTGTTGTCTAACATCAAAGTATCTTCTTCACAACTAGGATAGATACTAGGAGAAGAACGAACGTGATTGTCATGATTACCTATGGTTGTGATGTCTTCTTTATCAATGTCTTATCCACTGAGAGAGGTAAGAGGAGAGAAACAACTACGATTCTCAAAACTCTCATTGATTGGTTCTTCTACCAAAATATGTGTTACCAATAGGAGAGCTATTAGGAGAGGAACAAATATGATTGTTCAAAATTTCCAAGGTTGTAGTATCTTTCACAAAAAACACTCTCATACGGAGGGGATGGGAAATATTTCTTAACATGTATAAATATGCAAGTTACTAACATTGTTTGAACAAAAATGAAAAGCACTTGTAACTATTTCATGCAATGTTTCAGCAATGTAAATAGTGTATATCCAAAGATGAAAAACATTTTTACCCAATATATGCAAAGTTCTAAGAATGAAAAAAATGTATATGCAAGAATGATAAGCACTTTTAGCAAACTTATGTAGAGTTTTATGAATAGAAACATTGTGTATGCAAAATTTAAAAGTGCTTTTATCCATGTTATGCAAAACTTAAAAAATATGAGCATTTTCAGATCTAATGATGCTTGCAATTGAAATGATTTTAAAAATGACTACCCTAAATTGATGTTTTTGAGCTAGATGTATAAAATAATGTTCCCAAAACTTTCCAAACTTATAGTACATATGATACTAGGAGGCTTAGGAAGCACAAAAATGAGGTTTATGATGCTGTAATAAACAATTAAAAATATGGATTGGGACTAAGTCACCCATAACGGCAATTAGTCCCATTTAGGGTCTTTTCAAAATTTGAAAAAAAAATCAATTGGTTTGGATGCTTTTTAGTTTGGATGACTTGAATACTAAATGAAAATGCAATTTTCAAAAAATTTCAATGATTTGAAATGAAAAAATGCAAACTATATGGACTTTTACTAATGCAAAATTTGAAAACCCTATAATGCAAATTAAGTAATGCAAATTAAGTAATGCAAAATTCAATGTAATGTTAATGCAAGTTGATTCTAGGATGATGATGGACTCTAAAATCAGAAAATGTGATGTTCTAAGATTGGGTTCACCAAAATTTGGACACCGATTTTGGGTGTCCAAGGGTTCTCTAACTCTTCTAGGGTTTTTCACCTAAAAAGAGACAAATGGACGCAAAATGCTAATGTCTACACTCAAGATTAATGCAAAATGGGTGCAATGTTCCTAGATGAGATGATCTAAATGCAAAAAAGTAAATAAAGATATTTATTATTAAACGAGAACTAATAAAATGTAAGTTCTTTGAAAAAAAAATGTGATGCAAACATGTGATGAATGACCTAGAAATGCAAACAAAACTAGGCAAAAGGTTATGAAATAAAATATGTGCACTAGAAGTTGAAGAATTATGAAACGAAGCTTTGGAATCCTAGAAAAATTGATGCAAAAGTCAATAGGGACACTTGTGCCAATTTGCATGACTTAGTCTCATATCTCGAAAAACTACTTTGCAGCCCATTTCAGCCAATGGGTGTCTAAATTTGCAAAAATCACAAAAGGGAATGTACAATGGGACTAATTCACCATTAATGGTTACTTAGTCCACTTTTTTATTTCTAAAACTTTCAAAGGGGAGATGGAAGCCCTTGGTGTGCACTTCAGTTCTTGACAGGTGTTTGCTTCTGAAACTCTAATTTTCAAGCCTGAAAGTGACTTTTTGTTGATATTTTGTCTTTGCAAGCAAGGAGAGGTCTTCAACAAGTCTTCAACCTAATCTTCAATGATCTTAAAACCCTAAAAGTTCATAAATTTTCAAACACACAATGAAAGAGGAAGAAATGGTGAATGTTAGGGCATAGGGGTTTGCCTTGGTCAAACCCCTTTATAGGTAATTAAACCAACATGAAGAAAAAATGTAATGAAGCATGAAAAAATGGAGTTAGAGACTTTCCATGATGATATATCTTGATTTTCTATAGCATTAAATGAATAATTTTCCCTTGAATGTCTTAGGAAGCTATCTTGATGACTTGAAATGATAAAATCCTAACTTGGTTGACTAGAGAACATGATGAGTGATGAATGAATAATGAATGTGCTATCAATTAGGGTTTAGAGACCTATATTTATAGGAAATCCACCTTATTTTATAATTAATTGGATCCATAAGGCCGACATGAAATCAGTTCTTATGTTGATTTCATTGCTTATTTGATCAAATTATGCCTTGGACTGCTTAATATGGGGCCATAAGGGCCTATTTATGATGATGTAAAGGGTAATTAGGGCTTGAGACACAAATTTCAATGTGAAAGTGTGATTAAATACAATTTACATCACTAAAATGAGGTCCACATAGCCTAGAAAGGCACCACATCCAATTTGAATGTGTAAGACAAATTACAACACTAGATTAACATTAAGTTTAACTTACAAGCCTTCTAGATTAATGTGAAGATGCAATTAAATACATTTTATAACATTAAATTATGGAAAGATGGGTCCATTAAGTGTAAAGAGGTGTGAAATTCTCTTACAACACTTTACAACACCTTCACAAGACATCGCTAAATGCATTCTATTCAGTTTACAAGGGTCCAAGACCTAGTGTGGATGTGTAAAAAACCTCACAACACCGAATCAAGGCCCCATTAAGTCTAATTTGTCATTAATTAATCGCAAATCAAGCAAGATATACACTTTTTGGTGACACACATACTAGCTGGAGGAATTCCACATCAGCATGGAATAGTAGAAGACAAAAACCATGGACACATTGATAAGAATGCCTCCCATGCAAATACCATGGTATCATCATAAACAAAAACAAGGAGAATACTTTATTCTGAGTCGTTAGCATTAGAATATGCTCAAACACTCCTTGTTCGTGACAAAATTGGAGGAACCATCACCACATCCTCATCATAGCTTTCATATGGCACCAAAGAGAGGAGATACTAGCCATATCCCAAGTTAGTGTTACCTCCAATGTCTAAATGCCTATCAGAGAGCACAAGGGGGGATTTTGTTTTCCTAGGTAGGTTTATGAAACTTGTCTCTTTTCCTAGCCTTCATCGCAGGCTTAGTCAGATCCTTACCCTTAAAATTAACCAATTCTTTTGAAATGGTCTTGTTCCTTAAGTTGTTAGTACTTTGGAAAATTATGTTCTTCTTATGACCATGGGCCCTCCTCTTACCATTTGAATCCTCAAAAGTCACTAGGACCTCTTGTTCAACTACAAATATATCATCTTAACTCAAACACATTAAGTTGGCTAGACCTCCAAGCTAGTTGAATTGGCACACCAGACTTTCCCATCTCACAGAATAAAGTGTGGAAACTAGCAAGTGTAAATTGAGTATAAATTGATAACTTAAAAGGCTCTAAATCAAATTTGTAGGGAAGCACACCCACAAACCTTGATAATCACAACTAGTCCTAGAAAAAGGAATTCCTAGGCAAAATAGAGGATGAATGACATAGAGCCCAATTGAAGACCAACTCAACCGAGACAAGAACATTTGCTTTTCAGCTCATGGAAAATTAACACTCGCAAAATTCTTCAATAACCCACATCTCACATTATCTAGAGACTAAAAATGGTGAAAATGAATAGGACACAATCTACATTAAATAGATAATTTGGAGCATGCAAAAACTAATTATTTAATAAATCCTCATGCCAGTGAGTTGATAGCTTAGCAAGTTAGCTTTGAATTTGGGTTGTCTATCTTTGAGGATTGAAAACTTCATCCATGGTGATCATGAGCATCATTTTTCGGCCTTTAGCAACTTTTTCCTAGAAAATAGTGAAGCCACCTCAAATGCTCCCACATTGTCACTTAATCTTCATTAATCATCTGCAATCTGAAAATTAGCATGCATCACCAACTCAATCCATGCTCCTTCATTAATATCGATGAAGTACACAAAACTAACGTTTGAAGAGAACAGTACCTTATACACTCCATCGCTCATCACAGACCTACCCAAAATTACAAAGTTCAATAAATGATGAGAGTATTCTCACAATGAATATCAACTCATTGGATCATCTTTCTTTAAAACAATATCAATGGTTCTCCATTCATCACGCTACTTTCTCCTTTACTTTATACGATGTCCCCAGGATACTACTATTTGGACTTTTCAATCAATAGCCATTACCAATTGCTGGTAAATCTCATCCTTCACTAGTTCTATCAATGATGCAAGAATCTACATGATGAAATCTCATCCCTTGAATTTATGGCCCATCCCTGATCACATTCATTTCTCCATTGCACATAAGATCTATTCAAATTAGTGAAATAAACTTAAACAGATAACTCCATCTCTCATTGCTATTTTGAAACTTAAGCTTTGGAATGAATCCATAATGAGTGATAAAATAAAATACAAAAGCAATAGGGCAATCGCCTATCACTAATTCTCTTCATACCATTTGCAAGCAATAAGCAATGAGTGATCCCCACAATCACATTAAACACTTGCATCGTGTATCGCTAATATAGAACTTAACATTCAAAATCCATTCTCGATATGCAAAGCATGGGAGATACATCATTTCACTCACTGCTATTTGAAAAATTACTATTACATAACCATTCATGATGAGCAATGAAGGAAAAACAATAGGCTCAGAGGTTATTGCTAATCGCTAATTAAATATTCAAGGTTCAAGAACCATTAGCGATAGAAAAAAATTCTACAATACAAGGAGAAGCAATAACATCACTTATCACTATTTCATATAAAGAGCTCTCAAAGCTATCTGTAATGAGTGAAACTAAAGAAATATTGCTCATCACTTATCGCTGATTCGAAACATACACTCTAGAAGCAATCTATGAAATGAGTGATAAAGAGAGGTAGCCGATGGGACTTAAGTGAAAAAATTTAAGTATGTTCTCACAAGTCATTATAATGAAGGGGACACTCTAGTAAGACATGAGAAAAGTGGCTCAAAATCTTCTAATTCATAAAATGAAAAGGATGTAAAGGCTAAAAAGGCTCTTTACTCAATTTTAAAAAAATAAGAAACTCAGACCTAAGCATGAGGGATAGGTTACCCCATGATCGTTAATGACATAAGATATTTTAATATGATTGAAAATGGAAAAAAAAGGGTCAACAATGAAATAAATGTTGCAAGCATTTAGAGCTAAGGGTTTCTTGAGGAAGGATTCCAAGCTAACAAAAAAAACCTTCAACAGTGATGAAAAGAAAAACCCTAAGCCTTCAAATACCAACCCAATATTCAAAATATTGCAATATTTTGAGATAAAACATAAAAATTTTGTAGGTTCCATTAGTGGCTCTGACTGGGGACTCATGTCGCTCACAGGCATTGCGAGATCCTAGAATATTAGGTGAAGTAGATGAAGAAAAGAGAGCCAAAACCAGAAACGAAGCAAGAGATCTAAACCCAAATGGACAACATATGTACAATATTTACACAAGTTACAAGGCTAGACCAACCTTAAAAATGGTGCCTACCTCTATCAAAAACCCTATTTTACATCGTTTGCACCATGCCGAATTTGAAAACACTATCATGAAGGGTCCACCAGCTAATCATATAGTGGTCACTACATTCAACCATTATAGACATGTGCCTGATCTTTCAATTATCTCTTACATTCATGTCCCTCTATGTGTTTTAATAAGGTATTAATTGGAATATATGATTAGTGTAGCACTCTATTTTACTCAACTTATCATTATATTCCACCAAATTCCCATCTAACTGATCTTAGAAAGTGAAACATTCATAATCCATTTGACTGATATTAGATTCATTCTACTCATTAAGCTAGAAATCCTCATATACACTCCTTCCATTGCTCTCATTTAGGGGTACACATTCACTTTGTGTGATGAACAAGAAAAGTTCATAAACAGGATTCATTTCAAATTTGTGCTCATATTCATCAAAGGAATATAAACCAACTATGCTTCCAAATGATTTATTACCTTGAAAAATTAGTTTCTCATAATCCATGGCATTTTAACTTTTACTTAAAGCAAGATATTTCTCATAAAGGGCATCATTCACATTATTCTAGTTATCAAAGATAATTTCTATTTTAGGATCATTGTCATAATTTTATTCTTCTTTCTAGTTATCATCTTTCAACTAGAAATATATTTTTGGATCAACTAGCTCAGACTTGAGGGTATGTGCAGGATCATCATGGAAAAAATAGGCACTTAAGTGGCGATAAAATTTAGAAAAATCAAAGTTAGGCAATTTGACGTAAAATTTTGAATAAGTGATCTATATTATTTCAAAAATATGTAAGAATAGAATCTATAGCAAATTAAATGTAGTTTCTAAACTACTAGGTTTATTTTTAAAAAAAATCTATTTGGTGAAATTTTAAAATTTCAATGCAGTAGCACTTAAATTTCAGGGAAAAAATAAGAAGTAGGTGTCTGTCTAACCACCCTAACCACAATAAAATGATAATATTTTTTATAATATTTTAGATATAAGTAGAGGACTCATGTCCTGATGTGATGCATATTTTTTTGTAATTTTTTTCCATGTAAATAATTAATTATGAATTTTTTATTACAACTTTTAAAAATAACAAAAAAATCATATGTCGAACCATCTTAACTTGATCAAAACTTCATGAAATTCATTTTTTTTTAATCCTATTTTATGCAAAGCATATAATTTGATGCATGTTTTGGATTCAAAAAATATGATACCGTTTGAAAGCTATAGATGTTTTTCAATCAACCTATCAAATCAGGACTTCAGTTGTAATTAAAATAGAGAATGAATAATGATTATTTATTAAATTTAAAGTAAAGCATAATTTATATTAGTCGAAAGCTGAGAATATCCTTTGAAATCCCTTTTCATTTCATCAATTTTGGGTAAAAAATAGTCATCAGCCACATACCCTACACATACACATCATATCACAACATTTTGGCCCATCATGATCATGCAAATTTTCTTGATATGATCAATAATAGGATATTTAATTGCATCATCAAATGATAGGTTTACTAGCTCATAGGATTTATGACAACTTGGACATGGCCTCTCTTCCTCAAAGTAGACTTTTTCATTTCCTTTCTTAGCAAAACTTTGGTAAATAACAACCATGTCTATCTCTGTCATAAAATTTGCACACCCTACTTTTGCTTAATGTAATAATTCAAAAAAAAGACCTTGCTAACTGGCATTACCAATCCCATCACTAAAATTAGGCTCCAGAGTCTAAATATAGAAATTCTTGTCTTCAAATTTAGCACTAATCATATCATCAGGATGCTCTAATTCTAAAGTAGTTGAATTCTGTTGCAAGATTCTATCACATGTAATCTATTTATCTACTAGTGAAGGAAGAATTTCATGAGTATTGACACATTAATAATCCTCAGGTATGAAGGGTACCTTCAAGTTTTTCTCACAAAAAGGTTTTTGTTCCTCATGAGAATAATCAATATTTTCTCTTTCACTACCCTTGTTATCAACTTTTAAAAGTACATAAACATAATTTGCAAGTATGAAAATATCATCATTCATATTATTTATGATTAGGTAAGCAACATTTACATGGTTTTGTACCCTTCACAAAGAGCCACAAGGGCCAATAGAGTTCAATACCAAAAAAATTCTAAAAATAATCCAAAAAAATAACACAATGGACCAACAACAAATGGACAGAAAACTGATGAACAACAGACTAACTGGAATTGCCCCATTTCTTTGATAGGAGATTAACATCATCTCTAACCCATTCATGATTACCTTTAGCATTTTTGTTCTCCATTTCATCCTTCATGACCATTGACAAAGTGTTGGTAACACAGTGGACTAGCTTAACCGTGAAGTGGGTCAAACCACATAATTTTTTGTCTAGCTTATCCAATCTTTCCTACAGCACACAATACTCCTCCTTCCCAACTATAGTCTTACCAATATCACTACACTCAATTTCTAATGTGACTGAAGACAAATAGGTCAAGTCCTCCTTCTAAACTTTTCTAATTTTTGGAATGGTATCGGGCCCTCTAACATACTCCTTCTCACTCTTAGACTCCTCTTCGTCCCTGCTATCTTTGCTATCAAAACACTCCTCTTTTGTATCCAAGTATTTCACCTAAAATTTTATGCTATTCTTAGCTAGCCTACCAGAGCACTAGATAATGGTATCACCACTAGTCACCACCGTCGAGTCGCAACCACCGTATCACCCTTAGTTTCCTTGCCCACAAAATTTTTACGTTTGCTCGAAGGCTCCTTCAAACTCTTCCTTTCCTCTTTGCCTTTATTTTTCAGGGCTATCTTTCTATTACTCTTGCAGGAGTTGCTATGAGCTCACAAAGACTAGCTACCACACTAGTCTAGGTTGCACTGACATTCCCCTTAATTTTTTTAGTAGCAAGTTTGGGTTTATGCATGTCTATAGGGACCGGGTGGTTTTTCCTGATAGGGCCTTTGGACTCAGTCAGAGATAAATTGGTCATAGATGGAGGCTCAATCTCTTCAATATGGACAAAAAATATGGGTTTGGGTGGGCATAAAGCAAGATGGAAATGGTACAGCCTCAAAAGGAGGCCCTAGTGGAGTGACAGGGGAGGAGGGTCACTACGATTTAGACCAGCAACCTCAATACATTTTTCAATAGAGCTTTCTAAGTCCATCAAAAGGAAAAATGGAAAGCTTAAGAAAATTTTACATCATAGGTGGTTCAAAAGAGGGAAATGGTAGAAATAGTTGGTTTTCTAAGTTCATCATTCATACTGTTATGTAGATATTCATTTTCACAAACATCCTTATCCATTTTTTGAGTAAACTCTTGATCTTTGTTAGTAAGGCTAACACGTTTTCTATTTTGAGATCTCATTTTTTGTTCATAGTCATGCTTTTCTTCCTCATTGATTCTAATCCAATCAATTATCTAATCATAATCCTAAGGCTTCAAGTCCTTGGGAAAGGTACTAAGCCTTGGCTCATAAATGTCACATAATAGCTCAATGCAAATTGAATCCTCAAGTCATAACCTTTTAAGGATTTCTAGTAGGGAATCTAAGAAGCTTGCTAACAACTCATATGGAAACTGATTCTCATATATTTTCATGTTAGATAGTCTTTGGACTAACAACATCTAACAATTATTAATTGAAACTTGTTGAAGTCTATCCTAAATCAATCCATGATCAACAAGCTATGAGATTGAACAAGGTGTGATACCTAAAGAATTATCACCTTGATCAACTATTGTATCTTTAAGAGATACACTCACTTTATGTGAACTAGGACAAGAAACACTTGCAGCCACATGTCCTTTCATCATCAAATATTTTACAATATTTTCAATATCCATAGCAATGTGACAAGCCTACTACAATGTTTTGGGTTCTTTATCCCTTATCAAGTAACTAATTTCATTATCAAATGCTCCTAAATATATAATCAAACATTCTGCATCACTAGGTCTTAGGTATTCAGAAATATCTATTACCGCTTACTCAAATCCAAGGTTGAAAGTTGGAGCCAACTCATCTTCATCCTTTTAGATTTCCATAACTCTCTTCCTTAATAAGATAGGATTAACCCTTTCACCAAATTGCTCCATAAATGCAACCATGAAACTAGTCCACAAAGCTACAGAACATATTGGTAAATATGAAAACCAATCTCTAGCATTTTCCTTCAAAGATTGAGCAAAAAATTTCATGACAACATCCTCATGATCTATTTCAAAATCACCCATAAAATCTATGAATGCAGTCAAGTGTTTAGAAGTTGACTCAAATTTTTTCCTTGTAAATTTTGGTAAATGTTTCCTAATATCATTAGGGATCTTATTAGGGAAACCTTTAATACCACCAAAAGTTAATGGCTTATATCTCTCAATAAAGAGTTCTTCCTCTGAGGGTACTCTAGGAGTTGCATACCTGACATATTTTTACTTGACAGTTTACCATAAAATGTACGGGAATGGAACATTTATCTTGTATCTTTATTCATTTTTTAACTACCTCACCATGATTATAAAACCACATGGCTCAATTATACTCATGCCTTAAAACTTTCTAAAAGGAAAATTATAGAAATAAGCATACTTCTTCCATCCCATTTAGATACTACAAATTTCAGCTCAGAAGTATGTAAAATGATCATTACTATTCCCATCCTTAGCTCCTTAACTCACTTAATTGTGAATAAAATGTTTCTTCCATATCTCTAAACAATGGCTTTCTAACAAATTTATTTATTCTTACAAATCAAAATAGGAGAAAATACCTAGATATTTTTGTAGATGTCGCGCTTTATCAGATTCTTTGCATTGATTTTCCACTTCCATTATAGAGGATCAAAGTTCAATAGTATCAAGTTTCTTTACCTTGTTGATTTCACTTTAAGAGTACTTTTCTTCCAACAATTTTTCACTGGTATAGAGTTCTTCAAAGTCACCACTGAATTTTAGTGACAAATTTAATTTAGAACCTCCATGAGTCTATCAAGGAAAAAATCATCTACTACAAAGGTTTTCTCAAATAATTCCCCACCGTAGTCACCATTTCTACTATTTTTTTTTTATGAACCAAACTTAATCTCATCCCTTACCTATGACTTTTTAAAAACTCAATTATTAGTAAGGGTGAAGATTGGCCAACACCTAAGTGAAGCATTGAAGACCTCACTTCTCTTCGGGCTTTGTGAAACCCAGGAGGGTAATCCTATTTATGCTCATAATATCCCTACTTGATCAAGAATCATTTGCACACATAGATGTATTCCTTAGGAAGCACAAATAAGAAAATATCATCAAGGCTTGGTAGACCTCTTACGAAATTGATATTTATTACAAGGAATACAAGACTACTGAAGGTTTTTATGGTGTAATTTAAAATATTTTATGAATTCATTCCCATTCTAAATCTCTGACTAGGTTTAACACTATCTTAGTCAATCATAAGATAAGCTAATGGAAAGATCAGTGCCTAGTCTCAGCGAACAATGGAGTCACAATTTACAATCAATCAATAATACAACTAAAATTTAAAATTAATCAGGGGACTATTGGCATACTACTTGGTGGCATCCAAATCATTGTGTTTTTAAATACTGCTTCCTTACCAAATCCCATATCATTTTCCCACAAACCAATTCCCTTATTTTAGCATTAAATCAAATCATTGAATTGAAGCATAAAAAACCCATTCATTCAATGAAAATGATAGAAGACAAATGGAATTATAATTAACAATTTCATTCATAATTTGTAAGCAAAATACACTAGAGAGCACATATTTTAGAACTAGTATTTTATTTCATTACTGATATTACTTTGTACAACCATTTGATGATCAACATACATTATGACTCATACCCTATACTTGCTTCTGATATACTCATCACCTTATATATCTATATTCTACTACCCTCTAAGCACAACCTCTACCTACACCCTTCTTAGACTCAAAATTTTCTGAACGCTCTTATTTCAGCAATGAAATCCCCTTTATAAACATTGGAGCAACAAGCATCTAACAGAGTTAAAATCGCATTGCATTTCATTTCAAAACCGAATTTGAACTAATTTTGAGAAACTCCCCAAGTGGTTTTATGCAATAATTTGAGAGAAAGGTTAGGTAAAAGACAAAATTCATGCACAAGGTACCTTTAGTTGTTTCCACCATGTCCACATTAAACAAAAGATTTTGTATCATACTAGCTAGAGGACTTCCACATCACCATGGAAAAGTAAAAGACTAAAACCAAGAACATGTTGATAAGAACACCTCCCATGCAAAGAATATGGTATCATCAAAAAAAATAACAAGGAGAAGACTCTATTCTGAGTTGTCAACATCAGAGTATGCTTGACCACTCCTTCTTCATGACAAAATTGGAGGAACCATCACTAGATCCTCCTTAGAGCTTTCATATGGCACTAGAGAGAGAAGATATTGGCCATATCCTGAGGCAGTGTCACCTCCAACATTTGGAGCACTAGCAGAGAGCACAATGGGAGAATTATGTTTTCCCAAGTAGGCCTTATGACTCTTGTCTCTTTTCCTAGCCTTCTTCATAGGCTTAACCAACTCCTTACCCTTAAACTTAACCAATCCTTTTGAAATGGTCATGTTCCTTAAGTTATAAGTACTATGTACAATTGTTTTCTTCTTATGACTATGGGACCTCCTCTTACCCTTTAAAATCTCTGAAGTCGTCGGGACCTCTTGCTTAGCTACAGACATATCCTCATAACACTCAAAAACATTAAGCCAGCTAAATCTCCTAGCTGGGTAAATTGGCACACCAAACTTTCCTGAATCTTGTAGAAGAAAGGGTGAAAACTAGAAAGTCTAAATTAAGCACAAATTGACAACTTCAAATCCTCTAAATCAAATTTGTATGGAAGCACACCCATAAACCCTGACAATCACAACCAATCCTAGAAAAATAAATTCCTAGGTGAACTAGAGCATGAATGAAAAAGATCCCAATTGAAGAGTAACTCACCGAGGATAAGATCATTCACTTTTAAGATCAAGGAAAATTAACACTCACACACTACTTCAATAACCCAAACCTCACATTCTCTACAAATTGAAAATAGGTGAAAACAAACATGAAGCAATCTGCATTAAATAGATGATTTGGAGCATGCACCAATTAATGATTTAAGAACTCGCACAAACCAGTTGACAACCTAGCAGCTTAACTTTGAATATGGGCCACTGATCTTTTAGGATTTAAAACTTCATCCATGACAATCACGAGCCTTGCTTTTTGGACTTTATCAACTTGTTCCTAGAAAACAATGATGGCACCTCAAATGTTGTGAAGTTTTCCCTTAATCTTCATTACTTGTATGCAATTTGAAAATTAGCATGCATCACCAACTCAATCTGTGATCCTTCATTAATATCAGCGAAGTACACAAAACCAATGTTTGAAGGGAACAATCCCTTATACACTCTATTGCTCATCACAAACCTGCCCCAAATTCCAAAGTTCAATCAACGATGAGATTATTGTCATGATGAACCCTAGCTCATTGGATCATCTTGCGTTAAAACCATATCAATGGTTCTCCATTCATCCCGCTACTTTATTGTTTTATTTATATGATTTCCTTAGGATACTACCACATTTCCTTTTCAATCAATAGCCATTACCAATCACTAATACATCTCATCCTTCACCAATTATATCAGCAATGCAAGAATTCATGTGATGATACCTCAGCCATTGAATTTATGGCCCATCCTTGATCACTTTCATTTCTCCATTGCACATAAGATCTATTCAAATTAGTGAAAGAAACTTTAACAAGTAACTCCACGATGAGTGATAAAAGAAAATACAAAAGCACCAAGGCCATCACTCATTGCTAATTCCCCTCATACATTTTGCAATCAATTAGCGATGAGAGATCCCTACAATCACATTGAGCACTTGCATCATGTATCCCTAATATAGAACTTAACATTCAAAATCCATTCTCGATACACAAAGCATGTGAGATACATCATATCGTTCATTTCTATTTGAAAACTTACCATTATAGAACCATATGTGATGAGTGATGAAGGAAAAAAAATAGGCACGAAGGTCATTGCTAATCTCTAATTAAATATTCAAGGTTCAAGAACCATTATCAATAGGTGAATTTTCAATGATACAAGGAGAATCAAGAACATCACTTATCGCTATTTCATATTAAGAGCTCTCAAAGCTATCCACAATGAGAGAAACTAAAGAAATATCACTCATTGCTTATCATTGATTCAAAACATACACTCCAGAAGCAATTTGTGACATGAGCGATAAAGAAAGGTGGATGATGGGACTTAAGTGAGAAATTTTAAGCATGTGCCAACAAGTTGTTATAATGAGTGGGACCTTCTAGGATGACATAAGAAAAATGGATCAAAATATTCTAAGTCATAAAATGAAAAGGATGTAAAGACCAAAAAAGCTCTTTACTCAACCTTATAAAAAATAAGAAACTCAAACCTAAGTATCATAGACCGGTTACCCTATGATCATTAATGACATAAGATGTTTAAATGTGACTAGAAAAAAGAAATAAAAGGTCAACAACAAAATAGAACATTGTAAGCATTTAGAGGTAAGGGTTTCTTGAGGAAGGATTCCAAGCTAATAGAAAAGCCCTTCAACAGTGATGACAAGCTGAACCCTACGCCTTCAGATACCAACCCAATATTCAAAATATTGCAATATTTTGAGATGGGACATAAAAATTTTGTAGGTTCCATCAGATAACACAACTCATTATGCTTGGAATAGTTATAAAAAGTCAATCTATTTGTCAAATGAATAGCGTTGTAAAAAAAAAGAGTGAATTTTTTTGTTTGAAACCCAACTCACCCAACAATCGCTATAGCTAAATCACCTCCTTCACACCCTCAGCGAGCTCAATATATTTGGCATCTATACTTGAGAGTGCAACCACATGTTGCAACTTTGAAACCTAGCAAATCACTTCCCTAAAAACTGGGAACACATTACCTTTTGTTCACCTTTGATTTGTTTAAGTCACCATCCATATTGTAATTAAAATGACCTCATAGAACTATTGATCTCTCCCTCCAAAACATAAAACATAATCTAAAGGGCCTTTTAAATACCTTAGTATCCACTTCATTGATTCCCAATGATTCTTACCTAGATCACTCATAAATCTACTCACTACTCCCAATGCATGGGCAATGTCCTAACAATCCCCACAATTGCATACATAATACTCCCAATAGCTGATGAATAAGGAATACCCTTCATGTTCTCCTAATATTAAGGTGTTTTAGGACACATTTTATATGAAAAATGAAAATGATTATCAAGTGGAGTGGTTATAGGCTTAGTAACCTTCATGTTAAATCTATCCAAAACTCTATCAATATATTTTTCTTGTGACAATCTAATTTCCTTCTCATATCTATCACAGATTATCATTATACCATGTATCCTCTTTGCTTCCCCTACTCTTTCATTGCAAATATTTGAGCTAAAATTTATTTCAAATCATAAACAACTCTCATACATGTTCCCATTACTAGCATATCATCAACATAAAGAAACAATAAAACAAACTCACCATTATCCAATACATTGTAGTAAATACATGGAACACATTCATAGTGTGTGAAGTTTTGCTCAACCATGAAGGAATAAAACTTAGGATACCACTATCATGGAGCTTTTTTGAGCACATACAAACTTCTCCTCAACTTTCTATATAAATATTCTTTACATTGTTACTCAAAACCTTAAGGTTGATGAATATATAATTTGTCTTCTATATCACCATGTAGAAATGCAATCTTCACATCAAACTACTCTAGCTCAAGATCATACATTGCTACCAATCCTAAAACTACTCCAATGATGGTCATCTTCACAATCAATGACAAGATTTTATTGAATTCTACTCCTTTTTGTTGATCATATCCCTTCACCACCAATCTTGCTCGATACCATTTCCTACCTCCTTCCTATTTCAATATATACACCAATTGTTTGTTCAATGCTCTTTGATTGGCTGGAACCTTGAATAAATCCCAATTATGATTGGCCATAACTGAATCCATTTTCTCTTGAATTGCATCCAACCATTTCTCACAATTAGCATCATTATAGGATTCTTTGAAGCTAGTTGGCTCTAATTGATCAAAAACTAACAATTGGTAGTCATAAAATTTTATTGGAGGTCAACACTCTCAGGTAGATCATTTCTACACTTGAGGAACTAGTTCCTTGAAATTAACTTGATATTGAAAATTATGTTGAAGAGGAAATTGTTGGATAATTATAGAATGATCAATTTTCTTGCCTTCTTATCCAATTTCCCCCACTCCTCATTAGCAATTGTGGTTGGGATTTTTTCTTCTCCTTCCAATGTAAGTGAGAGATCTCCTCTTATTAGCAATGGCTTCATCTACAGTTTCCACAATCCAAAATTTTGTCATGTGAACTTCCTTATTTTCCATTTTTTCTGCTTCCTCCATTTCTTGGAAATTATCACAATTCCCAAATAGCTACTTCCTTGATCTCTGATACCAATTGTTGAATAACTTATTGTAGACAAAAATAAAAGAACTGTAAATATTAAACTCCAAAAAGCAACAAATAAAAATTATGGAAAACATAGAGATTTATATTGGTTCACCAATATGGCTCCATCCACATTGAAGCAGGGGAATTATTTTATTGATCTCTCTTTCAAATACAAGCTAAAATAACATAACTAAAACAATAATGCAATGCCAATTACATTATCCAATTTTGGACAAGTCATTTGAAAGAAGAGGTAGAATGGACAATTGCAATTGCAGGGAAAGTAAGAGTGTCTGTTGTGCTTCAATATCCAACACATAGAAAATGATTAAGGGAGAAAGGATTACAATTTACCTTAGAAAATGTTTGATTTGATTCTTCTTTGTTAACTTTCTTTTAACATCTAGAGTTTGTGAAGAAAAGCTTAGAGTTCACATAAATAGCCTGGTTTTCATAGGTTTGGATTCTAGGTTGATGAAGAATAATTTTATAGGATTTTTTACTATTAAGATGCTTGTCGATATCCAAATATTTAGGAAGAACTTCTTCTGATAGGTAGGTAGTGTGGGACTAAACATATGTACTACTAGTGAAACTATGTCTTCAAGACTTAATTCTATTGTGATTTACATTGATGAATTATAAAAATAATGTTAAACTTAATGTTTTCATCATTTAGTTGTTGTAGAGGATTTCATGTAAGGCTTTTTGTCTTGTAGGTTTCTATGTTTTTATAAAAAAAAATCTAATGTGGAATGTGGTCACTTGTTTAAAATATTTATCAATTTGTGAGACATTGAGCAAGCATGTTTAAGTAATATTAGTGAAAGTGGGTTAAGTATTTAAACATATATGTGATGGAATTTTTATGTATATCATTGAAATATAAAAAATATGGTTATTAATAGTGTTTGATTATTAAAGAATGAAATTCTTTTTAAAAAATACTTTGAAAAATAGAAAAGTAACTCTAAATCAAACTAAACTTAATGATAATTGTGAGATTTAAAAATAAAGTAACAAATAATCACTGAATTGAAATTGAAGTAGAGAACCTTGAAACATTCATTAACATTTATTGATAGTTTCCCTATAATGTTAAATAAACTCTTAATTTTTTTAATGACACATTACTCATTTTTTTCTTTTTGTATACTTTTCTTTTTTATCTTTGGATATAATAAACTAATCACTAAAACAAAAAAACTAGGAATCCATAAATGTAACAAAAATTAATAAGAAATCTAATAGTAAAAACATCAAAATCTCTACTTTATTCTTCAATAATTAAACCAAAAATGCATAAGGTTCTTCCTTTAAATAAACTAAAATCACCCATAGTGTTACATAATTACAATAAGCCAATAAATTAGTTAAACAAAAAATAACCTAGACTAACCAAAATTAATTAAAAAAAACAAAATTCATAATTTATTAGCTTTATATTTAAGTACATACAAACCTAATAGTTTGTGCAGAACTTCTACACTATTAAATGAGTCTTGAAAGTAGATTTTAATACAATAACACACATATATAAAACCCTATTAATTTCATAAAATTCTAAAAAAACCTTAAAATATATTAAATTATAATTTTAAGCACTATATGGTCAAATTTGGGTTGAAAATTTGGTGAAAGTTTGGCATATTTGATAATAGTCAGTTATTAGAATGTAGAGCTCTCCAAGATCTTCAATTTGAAAAAAATATGCTCTCTTGGCTACCTAGATCAAATTTTTTTCCTCCAATTATTATTCTTTCATGTCACTCTCCTAAAATTGGAAAGAACTAAACTCATGCAAGTCATCCTAATTAAATGTCATTGTCTCCAATCCAATCCCTTCAATTCCCACTATGAGATCCCAGTGCTATCTTCTTATTGTAATTGTTTCCATTCTACCAAATATTTCTTGTAACTACCCTATGTCAAGCTCGATATCCTTTTACTAAGAACACATGATATCTATTATTTTATTTTTAATGTATCTACCCCTTAAATTATTACACTTTTTCTCCCTCTTATTTTGCATTATCTTTCCAATACAATGGATATAACTCTCAAACATTAAAAATTAAAGACATTTTAGAACTTGTGGTAAATTAACCTCATGAGAGTTATTATTTTTTTTATTTATAATTTATCATAAGATAATATACTTATAATTTAGCTTGTTCCATTTTCCTTTGGGAAATCTTCATCTTTCCCCAGTTGAACATATGTATAAAGACCATTGTCTTACTTTTACTAAAACATCCACTACATCAATGACTATAAAGTTCCCTTTATTTAATATAAATAGCTTTAATAATTAGTTATTTTCATGTAAAGGAATAATCATCTTTCATAAAATAATCATTATATATAATACTAGTTTTTTCTAATTAATGGATTGCTATTTTGTTCAACAATGTTCTTACAAAATTAGAATTAGAATTGGATAAATTATTAATATCTGAAAATACAACTACTTCACTCCCCATGGTAGTTAGAAATGTTGTGTGCCTACTCAAAGAATCAACCACTTGATTATGCTTCCTTGACTTATTTTCTAGAAAAAATAGTATGTTTTGCTTGACACAGATTGACTTTGCATTTCTACTATTTGACTTATTTTAATAGTTCACATACATTAAGGACACATAATTTGTAATATAATATAATCCTTAGGCTTTGATTGATGTTTTTGATATCTTGATTCTTGCATAATGGTATAAAATCCAACAAAATTACCTATAGAATACTTCTTAATGCATTTAGTTTCTTTCTTTAATTTGCAACTAGCATTCCTTCATAAATTAATGCTACTCCAACCTCTACATATTGGACATTACAATCTATGTCAAAAAGCATGATAAATTTAATAATTCTAGCATAGGGGCTTGTGTCACCCTGTTTAGTAATTTTAAACTTTTTATTGCTATTGTTGTCTATAAAATTTGTATTCCCTTGTCAAGACTATTAGTAGTATATTAATACTATTGAAATTGTTAGAAAATTTATATCCTATATTTTTTGAACACTTGGAATACAGAGAGGGGGGTGAACCAGTATTCCATTAAAACATTCAAATAGTATCCATATAATTACTAAATCACATTCAACTGATATAAGCAAAGAAAGAATAAAGCATCCACAACATCACAGAAAACATGAACACTAGGATTTTTACATGGAAAACGTAAAATGGGAAAAACTATGGTGAGTGTTAGCTCACAATATATTATATTTGGATATAATATATTACAATAGTGCTCACTACAAGTGGACTCACTATCTAGTGGAATTACTGCCCACAAAGAATAAGATAGAAGATAGAAGGGGTGGCTCACAACCTATTGAACTATTACAATTGCATCTATAGCTTTACCAACAAGCAAAAGTGTAATTTTCAATAATTAAAAAATGACTCAAAAATAAAAGAATATTAAGAAAATTGTTACATAGAGGCCAATATAGCACATAGATCAAGAAGGTTGACATAAAATGGTACACTTCAATGCAAGATGGTATGCTAGACTATATGGCCATATGAACCTGTATATAGTATTCAGATTTTTGTATGGCCCTTCATACCAAGGCCTTCAAAAGAATTAGATATTTTCTTGGAACATCCAAATGTTATATATCAAATGTAATCTCTTGACTCTTCTAAGTATAAATATATATATTTTAAAAAAATATTTTTTATACAAGAAAAATTAAAATGAAAGAGGAAAGTTCAAAAACTAAAATATTTTGGAGGGTAGTTTATAAGATATTTTATAAATCATACTTGATTGAGATAAACAAATAAATTTGTAAATGATAGATTATTTAAAAAATAAGAAAAAAAACTATTGCATGGGTAATAGGTTAAGAAAAATGATAAATTGGAATGAAAAATAAAACAACATGGTTTAATTATTTTGAACAGTATTTTACAATATTCCTAATAACTATGGATCATACATAGATTGAATATGTAGGATATTTCATCCCAAAAAAAACTGGCATGACTTTGGTCGACTCGACCTATAAATTACATAATATCTACCTTTGAATTATATTAACATATAATAGCTAAAGAAACATACAACGCATAAGTCATCTTAATACATATTAGAACTCCAATAGTATATTTTTTTATGGTCATGTGTGTATGTGTATGTGTGCATATGTGTGAATGAATATATTTACATATATTTTTATCTGCATATATTTGTTTCTATGTGTGTATGTAATAAAATAAAGTATTCTCATTCATTTCCAATTGAATGTAATTTTTTTTTAAAATATGTGTAACATAACAAGAACTATCACTATCCTCAATTAGTTAGGTACAAAAAATAATTCAACTGGATCAAATAAAATTGACACAACATACTTATAGGATTGTCAAAGATATAATATAAAATAAATGGAAATAATTCCACTAACAAATATTTGAGCCTTGCACAATCAACATAGGAAGGGTCTCCACATTCATTTAAAAGTATTTCTATATAGTGATCAACACAATCTCTATCACATCTATATTCAATCTATAAAACACTATAATTGAAATCTATTCATAGTTTCTTGAATAAGAAAGCATTGAAAAGCATTTTTATTTTAGAAATTGTGGAGGTAATTATAAAATATGATTAATTGGATGAATTTTTATGGTAGGAGCTTAGGTATCAACTACATTGTATTTTTTAATATTGTTGAGATAATTATAGTTTAAAGTTGAGTGATTTCATATGTACACATATGAAATAGTTTGTTAGTTAAGTAACTAATGTGTGAAAATATGCTCATAAAATTGAATCGTGATAGTTAATTTTTACCTATATAACATTCAAATGTGCCCATTCCAAACATGATATCATTTTATTTGTCCATAATATTTATATGTATGAAAATAAAAAGACTAAATATATATGTATAGTTTTTTAAACTCCTATCTCAACCTAATGTGAATAACCCACAAAAACAAGAAAACAAAAAAAATATTAAGAAAAACCTATAAAAACCTATAAAAATATGTAAAATATATCATATTTTATTGATCCTCATTTTAAGTTTCTATTTTGAGATCACTATTAGTTCTAGAAAATCTTACCTGATTTGCTTTGGTTTCTGATTGTTTAGATTATGTTTAAGTCTTGTGACCTACAATGTCCCTTTGAATGACAAAAGTCCACTCCTATTCTTATGGTTCGCTTCAAATCAGCCTTCACCACTTCACATTTACCATTTGTATATATCTATCATTTTATTACAGGTATAATATTTGTTATTTGACAAATATTAATATAAGCATATGTTTTAAATAATTTGATTGAAAAAACTACTCATCTATTTTCTTAATGTATGATTTGTTTTATCTGAGAATAGTCAGAATGTTCCGTATATGATATGGTTTCACTTGTCCATTATTCAAGCCAACAAAAAAATTATATTTCCTCACTATTTTATCTTATTAGGATGAATAGATATTTTATTTTTACATCCTTTTCTTCAAACTATAGTCTTTGGTTATGAAAAGACAATGATAATCACACTAATGAACATAGAAATCTGTTTACTTGATGCGTTGGTTCATACATTATTATTTTAATCACATTACATGTTTTGCACGTTTAGATGGCAGATAACTTGCAAGAGATGAAGGAGAAGATGAATGCAACAAGAAAAGGATTAGAAGAGAAATTGAAATGTGTGGGAAAAGAAAAGGATGCATATCGTAATGAAATTAATTGTCTTAAGATGGAATTGGCCGAGGCCCGTGCGCAGCTGGAAACAGTCAAGGAATTCGAAGAAGAAAAGTGTTCTTCTAAGTCAACGTGCTCAATTCTTTGAGAAAAATAACACGAGATGTCTTGTTATGTGAAAACATTGTAATTCCTATAATCTTCTAAAACTCATCATTACATGTGAAAACATGAATAGTAGCTTATGCACCTTATTTAGTTGCTACGAATATTGCAAGAGATAAACTTAAATAGAAAAGATAAAATTTGATTACATTATTATGAGCCATTAATTTTCTCAAACACATTAATAGATTGATGTTATGTTTCTAATTTCAAAATTATTAATGTACATTTTGTGTAAATTAGTATTTATATGTTTTGGATAAAGGAAGAAATGGGTTTTACAGGGATCCGAAACCACAAAGTATATAAAGAGAAAGAATAAGAATTAAAGTCACCAAATACAAAAAGGTTGCATTATAAAAAGTCCAAGAAACACAATAGCCACCAACCCAAGGCTAGCAAGGGGCACCAAAAAAAACCTAAACAAAAAAACCAGCAAGAAACCCCCAGCTAACCTAAGAACTTAAGAGCTTCAATAGTCTTAGGTTCAAGATTGTGCCTCTTGAGTTCCCTTCTTCAAGACCTGAACCATTTGGGGCATAGGAGGCATCTTCCTCTTCATACTTTCTCTCATTTGCTTGGAAATACCAACATCCTCAGTATTGTTCTTGTCTTTATCCACAACCAAATCCACAACCAGAGAATTCTACTATGAGTTCCCCAGTTTCTCAGACATTGTACTAATGATGATGGCATTATGTTTTGCCATTTTGTGATTATGCTCCATAATAGTTCTTACAATATTTTTCATTTTACCTATTTCATCTTCCAAACATTTAAATTTTCCTCCATTTTCCTCAACCTTTGTTCTCATTCTATCCTCCTTCCTCTCGCACTTCGCTGTAATAAGGGAGCTAACTTTACCTTCCAAATCCTCCAGCTTGCCATTGAGGGCTCTATTTCTAAGATTAAGGTCTTTAATTTCATGAAAATCCCATTTCATTATTCTAAAGTAATCCACAACAACATTCCTAGCAATAGCCAGGATATCCCCAGGAAACTCATGGCCCAATTTAAAATAGTGGTCCTTAGGGTTTAGGTCTTTGGGGAATTTCAACCTATTTTTCCTATCCAAAGCAATGAATGATGAGTGAGAGTTCTGGCTAGCATTAGGGGCCTTTGAAAAGTCCTAGGAATCCTCAAAGTAGGAGACTAGTTTGTTAACAAGGGACTCTTTTTGGGTGGGCTTGACATTCTGACCAAAGCGGCTATGGTTTTTAGCTTTCAAAATAGAGTAGCTAGGATTTTTGACAACACTAGGATTCTTGGGCAAGGGATTACCCTGCTAAGTTTTCTTACCAAAATTAGGGGTTAGGGTACTTTCAACATTCCACTTAGGATCAAGCTCCTTACCATCCTCAGAAACACTATCCTCAATATCCTCATCATCTGAGGGCGAAGCCAAGATAAGGTTGGATAAAGCCAGCATATTTTGAAAGTATTCATAAATGAGCCTAATAAGGCTAGAATGTAGAATAGGGTATTTCTTAGGATCCTTCCTATGATCCTCAGGCTATTGCTCATTGAACAATACAAATAATAAGGTAAAAAACCCCTTACCTTGTGACAAAAATGGTTGAGCAAGGTGAATGTTAGCCATAAACCTTCATGAATCTACTGTCTAAAGTAATGGATTCTATGATGACTCTGAGTACCTTCCTCCATAGCGATTTAATTGTATCTGCTTCAAAGTAGTTGTTGGAGACTTTTATCAACTTGGTATTTTCTTTCTCTTTCCTAAGGAATATGATAACCACTTCATTAGAGAACCTTCTATCATGAAAGAATTTCATTCCCTCAGTAGACATGCTAGTCACCTCTCCAATAAGGTTCTCGTCCACCTTAACCTTCCTACCAAAAATCAATATTTCCTTATTGTTCCAATTTTTCTCAAAGTACTTGCTAGCCTTCAAATTAGGCCATGAAACTTTTCAATGAATGGGAGCAACCCACAACGTTCAATTTTTTTCTAGACCTATGAATTCCTCTTATGTATTTTTTAGGTTTTCGGCTCCACCCTTTTCTTGTCTCCTCCCATTGTCACAAACACCTCACTACCAGAGCAAAAAGTTTGAAATGAAATACCGTAGCCAAACCAGAGAACCCACAAAACCTGCCACTCTTACTATGAGTTAAGAAATTAAAAGCGGCCCCATCAAATCTAATGATATTGAAGTACTTGGCCCTACTTACTATCATCATGAAAATAAATCAATGTTTTCCCATGCATGATATCATAATTAGTATTTATATGTTAATATTGTTATATTTTTATAATTAAATAACTTAAGGATAATGTTTAATTATATATATAGAGGGAGAGAGTGTGTGTGTTTTAGTTAATTAGAATAATTTTTAATGTTTTTGGGCATTACTTTTTTAAATGGAAAATTATATATGACATATGTATGAAGGAAACATTACCTTTCCTAATCCATAAATAGGAACTCCATGATTCACATTGTTATCTTCAATTATAGTTTTTAACCATTAGTTCACTAATAATCATTGATTATCCAATCTCACAAATAATCTAGAGCAATTGGATGCCATTTGCATGGTTTAATCTAGCAAAAATTGAAAATCTATTATTTTTGTATTTTATACATCATAATTTGTATTCTTGATGGTTTTTGAAGTGTTTTCATCTCTTAAACTATGCAAATGGGTGTGCCACCTTCATCTAAGTCTCTTCCTTATGGGTATGTGCACGATCATCATGGAAAAAATAGGCCCTTAAGTGGCAAAAAATTCAGAAAAATCAGAATTAGGAAAATTGATGTAAATTTTTTAATAAGTTATCTATATTATTTAAAAAATATGTAAGAATAGAATACATGGAAAATTCAATATAGTTTCTAAACTACTAGGTTTGTTTAAACCAAAAAAAAATCTATTTGGTGAAAATTTGAAATTTCAATGTAGTGGTACTTAAATTTCAGGGAAAAAATAAGTAGGTGTCTGTCTAACCACCTTAACCACAATAAAATAATAATATTTTTTTATAAGATTTTAGATATACGTAGAGGACACATTCCCTGATGTGATGCATATGTTTTTGTTGTTTGTTTCCAAGTAAGTAATTAATTATGAATTTTTTAACTTGGTCAAAACTTCATGAAATTCATTTTTTCTTTTTTTATTCCTATAGTATGCAAAGTATAGAATGTGATGCATGTTTTGGATTCAAAAAATGTGATACCGTTTGAAAGCTATAGATGTTTTTCAATCAGCCTATCAATCAGGATTTTAGTCATAGTTTTAATAGAAAATGAATAATAATTACTTATTAAATTCAAAATAAAGCATAATTTATATTGGTGGAAAGCTGAGAATATCCTTTAAAAACCCTTTTTGTTTCATCAATTTTAGGTAAAAAAAATAGTCATTAGCCACATACCCATCATATTGCCACTTTTTGGCCCATCATGATCCTACAGATAACCTCATTATAGATATAACTTTTAAATAGTTTTCTAACTCTCTTAAGGATTTTTAGTTTTCCCCATTTGCTAGAACTTTGGACTCCATCATGTTTGGACACAATTTATTTTTTTTTTACTTTTTATTTAGTTTTTTATCTCACATGTCTTCATCTAGCTCTCTATTTCAACTTCTAATGATGTCTTAGATGTATTTAATCTTTAGTATCAAAAGGAAATAATATTTTATAAGTCTTAGTAAGTTTTTGGTACATTTTTTTGAAAAATATAATATTGGTTATTTTTAATAATTGTGATCAAATTGAAGGAATGCATCTCTTCCATAGAGTTCTTCAACTTCTATGTTCTTTCCTTAATAAATTTATTAACATATTTCTTCTATAATTGGTAAAAAACATATTCTTGGTTGAATTAATCAAAATACAACTAGTGCCTCTATGGTTGTGTCCTCCAAATTCCAATAATGATCTGGATAACTGAAATGTTGAAAATTGTTGCTCTATCTTTTAGGGAGACAAAACAACTAATTTTCTTTAAGTTTCATTTAAGGAAACCTTATAGATCTCAATCCAAGGATGGAGTAAGGGAAAAAATCTACTAAAGTCTATCCTAGGGTATGATTAAGGAATAAAGAGGGGTTCACCACCAAGCTAGGGCTTGGAACAAGAAATTTAAATGATATGCAAAACCTAACTATATGACCTAGAAAATGAACTGAAATAAGAACAAGTTGGAGATTAACTAGAGGTGCACCTAGAAACTAAAGAAGCTTGAATGAAGGTCCAAAATCCTAGACATATTATTTTTAATGCACACTAGGACTCATACACCACTAGGGTTGATTCAGTCTTATTTTAGGGTTTCAGGCTGAAACTAAACTTTGGAACTATTGAATTAGGATCTATATAAAATGCCTGAAAAAATGTGTATACTAGGACTCATACATCACAAGTGGTGATTTACTTCCAATATTAAGGTTGATCTAGAACTCTGGAATCCTCTAGTGATTTGTTGTAATTTCTTTCTTGTCAAATATCTAGTTCTGAAACACTAAATTATGCTTTGTAGTTGACTTTATGTGTTCTTTCAAACAAGATGACAACTTTGACAACCTAATAAATTTTCTCCAATATTTCTCTTCGAGGGATCTTCAACCTAAATATGCAAATCACACATGAAAGAGAGGGAAAAATGTTGTTTTGTTATTGGTATGGGTTTTCCTTAATCAAACCCCACTTTGGTAATCAAACCTTGAAATGAAATCAAATAAAATGAACATGAATGAACAAGTATGTAATGTTGCAACTCACCAAACCCCTAAAAAAAAGGTTGCAATATTGTATGTAATGGCTAGTATGAATGTGTATCTTGATTCATTCTTTAGTGATATGGACCTTGACTTGAATTTTTACTTGAATCATAAGAACCTACATCACAAATGTTAGCTCAAAAACAAACACGGTTCATGATGACTTTGACATGGTGCTTTATTCTTGAATAATGCTCCAAAATGCTTGATAATCAAATCTTGAATACTCTTGTAAACTCTTGTGATATCAAATTTTCTATAATGCCTGAATACTTGAATTTCTAGGAAAAAATGAGTGAAATAACCTTGTATTTACACTTATTTATGCCAAATTTCCTAAACTTACAACACTACAAGTCAACATCAAATCTAGGAGAATAAAATTATAACCAAGAATTCAAATTTAAATTAGGTCTAAGCTAAGTAGGAATCATATGCTAGTTGTGGCCTATGAGTCCCATTAGGCTAAGCTTGGCATAAATTTTTCAAGCAAGGTTTAATTTTATATTAAATTCAGATCTAGTACTTGAAACCTAGGTGGGACCCATACATCCAAGGTGGTGTATGAGTCCCATATCACTAAATCTAGGCCATACAATCAAAAATAATTAATTTTTGATTGGTCACTTGATATATGTTGGGATCATCCTCAAAAATATGAATTAATTAAGGCTCGTGGATGTGAAATAGGACCAAATATGGTATAAAGAAGCCCAATTTTAGTAGGCAGGGCCCAAAAGAGTGTGAAAATGTAAAAGATGACATTTTTCTACATTGCATTTAGCCCCCACTGTAGTTAGAGGAGGAACTTGCTTCAAACTCACACTAAAGTAGAAATTCAAGAGGGGTTCACATGTACCAATGTGGATGGTATAGGATGACTAATATTAGGGAGGTGGTTAAGCCCCCAGGATCGAAGATCCTACTAAAAAGAAGAAAATTAGGTGGCTTTCTTTCACTTTTACGGTTTTGGACTTGAAAGGAGAGAGAAAATTTTCCAACCACTTCACTTAAGAACAACCCCTTAAGATTTCAATGCAAAGGAGACTAAAATATTGCAAAGGGATATCTTAGGGGTTGAATGACATCTAATGGGGAGTTTACTAGCAAGTAAGAACTTGGAAAATAAATGAAATACAAGATACATCTCTCAACCCTAGTTTGATGCAATTCTTTAATGAATGACCTAGAAATGCAAATGAACCAGAAATAGAAAGCTATAAAACTGAAAGTGTGCACCTGGAATCTAGAGAGAGATGGAATGGAGCTTTGAAATCCTAAAATTTCTTCTTTTTAGGCCTAGTGGGACTCATTCGGCATTCTGGGTGAACAATCCTATTTCTAGAAAATTGTATCAGAGCAAGTTTTAGCCAAAAGCGTATCCAAATATGCAAAGATCTCTAAAAAAACCTACAATGGGACATGTTCGCCACTTGTGGTGAATGAGTCTTGTTTGGAATTTTTTGGAAATTCAAAGTCTAGATTTTCTCTTCTCAATCTACTCAATCTGTAGTGCCTCTCATGTTATTGAACTCCCATGATACCTTTATGTGCATGTGGTTGTTGCTATTCAAATATTGCTTATGCTTGATGTATACTCGTGATTATGTTGGTAATTGTTTCATATATTTGACTTATATGTCTTGCTTGGATGCACATGATATTGTTTTATGATGTTAAGGATATAATGATGCATGGTGTTCATCTTTAACTGATTATGCTATACTATGTGGTTATGATGTGGTTTAAGGATTTGACAAGGAAGTGTCCATGTCTGTGTCTGTCATTTGTCAGTACTTCATCCCGTTAGGGTATTGTACTAGTTTATGTTGATTGTTTCAAGTCGTAAATCTTGATGTGTTTACTGTGTTGTTTGGATGTGTATCATTATTGGCAATTGAGGTGTTTCTAGTATCAGGCATAGTCATTGTTGTGTTTATTTGGTCCTTGTTTTGAGTTTCATAGTTTATTTTTATAATATGAATTTAATTATAGTAATAGATTAAATTATTAAATTATTAAGGGAATCTTAATAATTAAAAATATTGAATTAATGTTAAAGTTATAATTATATTAAAATGCAAATGAAATAAAAATTTGTATTTTAAATAATGGATATTTGAAGTTTAAAGTTTAAATTTAAATCATTTGATAAATTTTAAATTTAATTTAAACTATTTTAAGGGATGCAATGAAATATCAATCTAAAGTAAAGTTCGAACAAAATAAAATAATAAATAATAATTATGTGTATACATATGGATATTTAAATAATTGAAAAAAAAAATCACCATCCATAAGAGATTTATTTTATTTTATTTATTTCGGGAGTTAATTAAGTACGATGTGGCATCTGTTAAAATAACAATTAAAAAAAAAAAGGGGGTGGATGAAATTGTTTCATAACGCAAACAAGATTAGAGAGGTAGATTTCTTGATTTACTAAATTCCTACAAGTGTTAGACAAGGTAAATAATAGTTGCCGGGTGTAATATTGAAAACTGTGTTGATGGACACCTGTACCTTGCTCATCGAGATTGGAAAGAATGTCCTGAATTTAAAAAAAAAAAAAGAGAAAACGGGAGAGGGGAGTTACGAAAAAACAGAGAGGTAAGAGAAAACAGAGAGGGGAGTTACGAAATTTTACAAAGAGAAGATTTTGTCACGACTGTCAAATCTAGATTTCAAGGGGTTTCCTTCTTTCACCGTGCAAGAGAAAATTTACAGAGAGGAGAAATTTTATCAAATCTAGGTTAGTCAATTTGAGTTTTAATCGTTGAATTCCATATTTTTAAACTTTAAAAGTTTATGTTCTTAATGCAATTATTATTTTTTACCACTGAATTAACCTTGCCTAGATTTCAAGGGGTTTCCTTCTTTCACCGTAAAATAAATTGCTACTTCTGTTTTGGCTGTATTTGATGAATGTGTCCCCGTATTTCTCCAATATTTGTGCAATAAATAAATATATATATGGTCATGTTTAGGTTAAAGATTCATGGAGATTACTCTAGGGTAAATTGATAATCTCTCTTTTTCCATTTTCAGCTACTTCTATTTTGGCTGTATTTGATGAATGTGTCCCGTATTTCTCCAATATTTGTGCAATAAATAAATATATATATGGTCATGTTTAGGTTAAAGATTCATGGAGATTACTCTAGGGTAAATTGATAATCTCTCTTTTTCCATTTTTAGCTACTTCTATTTTGGCTGTATTTGATGAATGTGTCCCCGTATTTCTCCAATATTTGTGCAATAAATAAATATATATATATGGTCATGTTTAGGTTAAAGATTCATGGAGATTACTCTAGGGTAAATTGATAATCTCTCTTTTTCCATTTTCAATCGGTTTTACCTATAGCACTTAAACAAATAGGAAGTTAAAGGTTTAAATGAGCTCCTCGATTTATTCACAATCTATCATAGTTGCAACACTTGAGAATAAAATACAGTCGAGCTATTTTAATTTAAACCCTTTTTATTTGATGGTGGAAAACCCTTTTATTGCTTTTACCTGTGGTATTTGAGTATTTCTCTGTTGATATATAATCTTCCTGATAGTTGTCAATTTGTCTCGCTTGCTGTACTTGAGAATAGAATATGGCAGAGGCTTAAATAATCTCTTTGGTTCCACTGTTGTCCTATCACAATAGCAACACTTGAATCTAGGAGGCTGTAGAAGTTTAAATAATCTCCCAAAAATGTCTTCTTTGTACTTATCTAGCAATCATTGCATTTCTGGAGATCACATTTCTTTTAGGCATTATGCCAGTAGTTAATGCCCTTCTCCATGCTACGCTTATTGTCTACCAAAATTGTTTTGTTTTTACCGTGCAAATATTCTTTTTTTTTTATCCTCCTTTCCATATTTAATGGAAATCATCCTTTTCTTTAAGAAAACTATGCATTCACCTTAGAGTTTGTTAAAAACCTCTGCGCTTAAAAAAAATGATAGAGTAAAAGAAAGAGGGGGATTTAATAAAAGGAAGTTTATCGAACCAATAGTTAAGGGGATTTAAGGAGGAAATTAAGTATACTTAAAATTATTTTATTAAATAAAATTTTAAGAGTAAGGGGAGGGACTTGATTAATATACATATATATATATATATATATATATATATATATATATATATATATATATATATATATATATATATATATATATATATATATATATTTTACATATAATGTTTATGTTGATATAAATATATATCAGTTGAAAAAAAAAATATCACTCATATATCTGTATATAGGTGTATGTTTATTTCTGGGTATGAAAATATAATTACCGAACCTTGATTTAATTCTGTTTTATAATGGAAGTATTGATAGGAAAATAATCAGGTAATATAACTTGGTAATTTTATTTTTTTTATTTTTCCTGATGAGCCAGTAAAGAACTTCTATAGCAAAATTTAATTCCTTATGCTTAGTTAAGTTATTTATATTAATATTCAACTTAGATAAATGAATTTATTAGCTTATATTGGAAAAAGAATGTTACCCTATCACATCCTTTGTTAAATTGAATTTGTCAATCGCTGAATATTAATATTCATATTGATAATTTTAAACTTTGATTTAAAGATAAACATATGATCATTTGAGTTAATAGGTAGTTATTATTCACTATTAAGGTAAATTACAAATTCACTTTCTTGCAATTCTCAAGGTAAATTATCATCATGAATTTCTGTCTATTGAGTTGTATCTTTATCTCAAATTTCTTTAGATTAAAGTGTTAGTAGGAAACTAAATATCAGATTAATTTTTAACCACTGGATATAAATATTATTTAATGTGAAGTAGGTGTTTGAATTATCTTGTAAGTTGTTGTAAATAATCATTTATCTTTTTAGTTTATTTAAAATTTGATTTATTTAAAATTAGATCTATATAAAACATGTTTTATTAGATATGGGCAATTTCATTACCCTATAAGTTACTATAATGGTAATTTATCTTTGTAGTAAATTTAAAATTTGATTTATTTCAAATATGGGTAATTTAATTACCCTATAAGTTACTGTAATGGTAATTTATCTTTGTAGTAAATTTAAAATTTAATTTATTTAAAATATGGGTAATTTCATTACCCTATAAGTTACTGTAATGGTAATTTATCTTTGTAGTAAATTTAAAATTTGATTTATTTAAAATATGGGTAGTTTCATTACCCTGTGTGATTACTGTAATGGTAATTTATCTTTGTAGTATATTTAAAAATTGATTTATTTAAAATTAGAATTATTTAAAACTTGTTTTATTAAATATGGGTAATTTCATTATCTAGTAAGTTACTGTAATAGTAATTTATTTATTTTAGTATATTTAAAACTAGACTTGTTTCAAGTGCATTTAAAATTAGATTTAATTTCAAGTGCATTTAAAATTAAAATTAGATTTAATTACAAGCTTACTTAAAATTAAATTTATTTTCAAACACCGTTACTTTTAGATTTGTGACTGTGCATAAACCGTATATGGTAGATTTTAAATTAAAATTTATTTAGTTTGAAGTCAACAAAGGTAAATGTCATACTTTTAATTAAATTTAAATTGCAGTAAAAATCAGGTTACATTCGAATTAAATTTATTATTTTAAAATCACATATATATATATAGGTTAAGTTTTAATCAATTTGAAGTAAACAAAAGTACAGGCTATGAATTTTAAATCAAAAGAAAACTGATGTTTTGAATACTATAGGTTTTTCCCAAGTGCTTGTCTATTTAAAATATATTATAAAGGAAATTCTTTTAATCATAGTGGATTATTTAATTATTTATTACATTATCTTTAATAAGTTTGGATGATGTTCACGTTCAAATGAATGGGTATGTATAGTCCTATTGAACATGTTTGAATATTTATTTTGGTTATACTTTAAGTGCTCGTTGGAATTGATTTCTTATGCATACTAGTGGTTCCATGTTGATCATACTTTCCTCTTGCTTTATTTCGCTTTCGAGGTAATCTTTATGTATAGACATGTTTTGGATAAGTTGGGAACTCGTAAATACTTAAGCACTCCCATTTGATAAGTTATGGGTGGTAGGTTGTTAGGTTTCCAAAGGCGATGGGAAACCTATTTTGTGTGGAATCTTCCCATTATTAGACCTTTGTGTTCCATTGATCGTATTTCTATTTTGAGTTCGTGGGTGTACCATGTTCCATGATTTTCCTTGCCTTTGGTTATGATTATGAGCGAGATGGTTCATGCCTCGCACGTGTATTTTTTTGGTGGCTTTTATGCATTGGTACACCCTTGTTGTTGTGAGTCTAGTTTCGAAACTGTTTGAAAGAGTCTCCTAATCAAGCAATGTTGTACTCGTTGCATGTTGTTTTATGTCAGTGTTATAGTGTTATGCGTATGAAGAAAGTTGAGTTGTTCATTGGAAACTAATGGTTATATCCCATGTGGGTGAGTTGGAGCAACTCAAGTTGTCGAACTACGGTACCTCTGCGAATTATATACGTAGGCAAGGCCATCAAGTGATGAGCCCCCAAGGCATTAGGTCGGGCCCCTATGACTGTCCTTCTAAGTCTTGTTTGAGACTTGTCCTTTATTCCCGATAACGTGAAAGCTACCATTGATATATATAGCTTGTCTTAGTAATCATGTGCTAACTATCTTTGATCTTATGTGTGTGCCAACTCATGTAGACCTTACAGGTATAGGCATTGGGAGCAAGGAATTGTCGATATAATAAAATGTAAGAGGTGTATTAAGCTGACCTAAGTAAGTAGACCCTATTGCCAAAGTTAGTAAATCACTTCTATCTTTTCTTGTAACTTGTGTGATCATTGAACATAGCTATAAGTAGTGAATTGTGTTGTTGTTGTCTTATAAGTAAACAAAAATTAAAATAAAACAAAATAAAATAAAAATTATTGCAAAATTAGGAAAGATGCTACAGTCTTGCCTAGTTGTTTAGTGTGTAAAATGTGGGCATGAGATTGGTCACTTTGTACCTTATTTTTCATTAATTTCTCATTCTTGTACTCAATGTACTTCTCCCATTGATATTAGGGAAAAATTAGGTGATGAACTATTGTATCTTTGATATGTTGTATCTGTGGAAATATGCTCTACAGTTGTATTATGGAACTGTGATTTGAATTGCAATAAATGATGTATCGTTTTCCATGCTTGTGATCATTAATAGTAGTGTGTCATCACTATGTGTTCTTGGTTGTTTAGTCTCTTCCATTTGATAAAAGTTTATGATTTGTAATGACCGTTTCGTGTACCCCAGAGGACGTGAATGATTTAGTAAATGCATAATTGTTTTTCATGTAATGTGTGCACACATTCATCATATGCAATGTTCCGCAATGTTTCACTTAAAAATAAAAAATAAAAAAATTGTACGGTGTTTGTTGTCCTTTGGGGTTCACACGGTGGGGCATTACACATTGGTATCAGAGCACTATGTTCATATACTAGGCACTTTGGTTTCATATGAGCCCATTATGTTGTCCTAGTGAATTTGTTAAGTGAAGTTCTTAAGTGATCACGATGATCATGTTGGATTGTGGAAAGTAGGTAAACATTTGAACCACGTAGTTGTTGGAAAATAAGTATACTTGTGGAATTATGTATGTAATTGTACTTCCCTTGTAAATGTGAGAAACCAGTAACTGTGCATTGGTTGAGTGTTGTGAATACCCCGTACTTGCTTTGTGGGCTCATAACCCACAGGTCTTAGGATGGAGATACAGTGTACCCAACCATACATAATATGTTGTTTTGGTGTGGGATTAACCATACCATTATGTGTGTTTGTATGTTTGTTACCTGATTGAGGGCCAACCCTCAGGATACACAATTGACTTCCTTTAAATAGCATGCCATCCTAGATTATGAAATCCAGCCACCTTATCCTATCCACTATAACAGGTTCCTTGCAAGATTTCCAAGCCTCTGCAATATTAGGATCTTCTGCGTACAGTGTCTTAAGTTCATTGAACCCAACCACTTCAATCTTCATCTTTGTCATCAATGCATGCCTCCTACTTAAGGCATCTGCAATCCTATTTGACTTCCCACTCCTATGTTTCAAACAAAGGTATAACTCTGCAAAAACTCTACCCATTTCATATGCCTCTGATTTAATTTTCCTTGACTATTTAGGTACTGCAAGGCCTGATGATCAATATATAGAACAAATTCCTTCGGCAACAAATAATGTCTCCATTTCTTTTATGCTTGAACTATTGCATAAAATTCCTGATCATATACAGAATACTTTCTCATCTTGGCATCATTTAACTTTTCACTCAAATAGGCAATGAGCTTACCTTCTTGGCTCAACACTGCTCCAATGGCACAACCACTGGCATCACAATCCACCTGAAACACCTTGTTGAAATCTGGGAGGGCTAGAATAGGTTGCTCTGTCAGCTTCTACTTCAACAGTTCAAAACTTTTTGCCACTCCACTACTCCACTTGAATTCTTTTCTATCCCCTCTCATTGTTTCAGTTAGGGGTCCATAAATACTACGGAAGTTTCTAATGAACTTTCTATAAAAACTAGCAAAACCATGGAAATATCTCACCTTGGTAGTAGTTCTTGGGGTAGGCCATTCAAGAATAGCCTTCACCTTCTCTGGGTCCATCTTGAGAGACAACAAACCCCAAGTACACTAACTCCCTCTTCACAAAATTGCACTTCTTCAGATTAATCAACAATTTCTCTTCTCTTAACTTCTCAAAGGCTTTTCGAATATGCATTAGATGCTTATCCAATGTCTTACTGAAAATCAATATATCATCTAAATACACAATAACAAAACTTCCCAGAAATTCTTTTAGTACGTCGTTCATCAGCCACATCAATGTGCTTGGTGCATTGGTTAGCCCAAAAGGCATGACTAACCACTCGTACAGGCCATCTTTGGTCTTGAAGGCAGTCCTCCATTCATCTCCCTCTCGAATCCGGATCTAGTGATATCCACTCTTCAAATCAATCTTTGTGAAGTACTGAGCTCCACTCAAACAGTCCATTAAGTCATCCATCCTTGGCAGGGGAAATCTGTACTTGATTGTTATCTTGTTTATGGCTCCGGAATCTGTACACATCCTCCACGCCCCATCCTTCTTTGGTGCTAGTACTGCAGGTACTACACATGGAATCAAACTCTTCTGTATCAAACCCTTTCTCAACAACTTTTGAACTTGTTTGTTCAACTCTTCATTTTCTGCTAGAGTCATTCTATGAGCTGCCTTATTTGGCAAAGTGGTTCTAGTAATCAAGTCAATCTGATGACTGATCTTTCTTGTTGGTGGTAAACCCTTAGGTACATTATTAGAAACAATATCCTGAAACTCATCCAACATCCCAGAAACTTCTTCTAGAACCTTCTCACTATCCTCCTTACTCACTCTAGGAATCAATGCATAACACACATGCTCATGCTTCATACCTTCTAAAAATTTTCTTCCATCTACATAACAAATTCTAGCACTACTGCATACCTTTTCTTCGGTTTCCTTTTGGGGATTCAACTTGTGACAAACCCCATCCTTTGTCAAGGAATAAGTGTTTACATGGCCATCATGTATAGCTCACCTATCGAACTACCACGGCCTCCCCAACAACATGTGACATGCATCCATGGGGATGATATCACCTAGTACCTCATCATGGTAGCTCCCAATCTTGAACTTTACTAGGCACTGCTCATTGACCAAAACTTTGTGGCCTATCTACAACTAGGAAATCTGATATGGATGCGAGTGCCTTTCCCTCTTCAGCTTTAACTTTGTGACCATCTCTTCTGACACTAGATTATCGGTGCTCCCACCATCAATAATGACATCACAACATTTTCTTTCACACTTGCACCTTGTGTGAAACAGATTCTTCCTCTGTTCTAGTTCCTTTTCCTTAGTTATCAGGGCTCTCCTAATCACTAGGGCTTCTCCCCTTTCAGCATCATCTAAATGTTCAGATTGGACCTCCTCATCTACATGTGCAACCCTTCCATGACCTTCTGGCCTTTTGTCTGCCCTTCCTTGGTGTTGTGGACATTCATAGGCTCGATGCCACCCACCTTTTCCAGATCCTTGTCCATATCTCCCTCATCCTCTACCTCTTTGATCACCACTATTTTGATCATGAGGGCGGTAGAAGTTGTCATTCCTTTGGCTTTGGCTGGTACCCACATCTTCACTTTTCTTTCCATCATCATTCTGGCTTCTTGAAGGTCTTCCACTACCCCTTCCACTTTGACCTCCTCATCCTTTTTGCTTGCCATCAAATATTTTTTTCAGCTTCTCTTTCACCTTCAGAGGAAGCTGATACACATCCTCAATGGTGGTCATTCTGACTAGGCTTAACTCCTCCTAAATGCTCGGTCGTAACCCATTAAGATATCGGGCTACCTTATCCTTATTGGCCTCTGTGTGGCCCGTTCTAATGATTATCTTGTGAAATTATTCAGTATATTCTTTCACAGATCTGCTTCCTTGCTTCAACCCTTGCAATTTCTTCAATAGATCTAACTTGTAGTCTATTGGTATGAACTGCTTCTTCAGTTTCTTTACCATGCGATCCCATCTGGTGATATTTCCTTTTCCTCTTCGATTTCTTTCCAATTGGACCTCTTTCCACCAAATACTGGCATGGCCCTTTAGCTTCATTTTCGCAAACTTAACCCAATCTGGGTCCTCTATTTCCTCGTACTCAAAATATTCTTCTAGCTCGTTGATCCAGTCGATCAACTCTTCCGGGTTCAGACTTCTGGAATAACTAGGGACTTTTGCTCTAGGTATTTTCCCAATCTTTGAAATGGCCCTTATTAGCCGCATTTGGTCTTGATTAATTGCTTCTTCTTCCTCTTCTACATTTGAACCTTCTTCCTCTCCTTCATCCTCACTTTCCTCCCTTGAGTTTAACCCTCTTGTCAACTGCTTTTGTAATGCGTCAATCTGTCTTTGGAGGGGTGCTAGTGCATCTCTTCCACCAACATTTTTTCTACCTCAACCACCTCTGGCACCACCACGCCGACCAGTCATCACTCTTGGAGGCATCTTTCTTGACCTCGACCCACAACCATGGTTTTGGTGTGAACTGCCTCACGATCGGTGATCTGTCCACATGCTCAAGAAAACCCGCTTTGATACCACTTGATGAGGGAACAGCCCGAGACACAGAAAATAACTCACAAACAAGAGAATAATTTTATTATTCAAAAAATGGAGCTTCTTACATGCAAAGGATCTCAATCCCTAAGTTCTACAACACATGCAAGTTACAGAAAGCTACAGAATAACCCTTTTGCAATATGCAAGCTTGTTCCCAAAAAGTTACCCAAAAATTAGAAACTTGCCCATAAATAGAGCTCCTCTTTAGTTTGGAGCCAAACAATATTCAAATTTTGAGTTTAGGCTATTTAGTGCTGAAAAATTACAACTTGAAGTTCAAATTTCAAAAAAACATTTGCAATTGTATCTTCTAGAAAGTGCGCCAACTTCCCGAGGCCATAACTTTTGATCTGGGACTCTGATTCACAAACCGTTTGAACCGTTGGAAAGGTCTTGAAGTCAACAATGCGCTTGAAATTTGCTATGCTGATTTTAGCAAGTTTCAGGGCTGATTCAGGAACTCTAAGTGCCTCAAATCTAACTCAGAATATTTTCAGGTGCAAATATGGAAAACTAAAACTACAATATCTTTCCACCTATATATAGAAAATAAAAATCATAAATTGGGAATTTCATTATAACGAAAAGGGTATCCAAAAATGTAAAAACATCTAAAAACTGAGAAACTTGAAATTTAACTATTTTTGGGTGATGCAAGATTGCCCTTACACCACTGGATGCTCTTGCATGATCACAATTATTTTCTTGTGTGTCTATAAATTAAGTGTGTTCCTAATAGTACATTGTACCTTGAAATCAATTGAATGCAATAGTAAAATTAGTATTATTAATTTTTAAATCTATGTTCTTTTTTCATTGCATGATATGGCTAAAATGTAAAGTTTCACTCATTATATGTTGATTTGAGACATAAATTTTAAATGTTGGATTTAGTGAATTTTGAGTGCAAGAAATTTTGTGCTTGAGATGCTAAAAAAATAGACCATATTTTCTTTAACGTGTGTTGAGCATTGAGTAGACTTGTTTGAAAAAATATTTTTGGTTGATGAAACTAGTTAGAAAGATTCATTGTTAAGAAATTATGAATATGCTCTCTTTATAGAAACCAATGAGATAATGATTTAATAAATAATGTATTAGGTAAGTGTGTGTGTGTGTGTGTGTGTGTGTGTGTGTGTGTGTGTGTGTGTGTGATGCACCATCTTGCGAATGGGGATGTAATTCATGGATCCTGGATGGTTTAGAATATTTTTGTGTATTGTTGAGATAATTTGAGATGTGTGATGATGCTTGCAATTTTATATCTATGAGTAGATTTTGGATATATTGGAAAGAGTAATCTTGGTGAATAGTTCTTGAAAGGTTTATGGAATCATGGTTTTAATTATGTGTAAGGAAATGGTTTTGTTGCATAAAATATGAAACTAAAAATGAATTTATTTTGTATTAGCTGTGGACATGAATACCCTTTAATGTTGCTATTGTTGTGTATTGTGGCAAGTTTTGTGATAGTCCAAGTTGTATGAGTCAGTATAAGTCATGCATCTTTCACTCATGTGGAAAGAAGTGATAAAATTCTTCTAGGTAATGTGATTTGTTATGTGGAATCCAATAATTAATTTGTCTTTGTCTCAAATGTGTGTGTGTGATACCAAGGTATCCAACTTGAGGTAAGGGTTGATGGAGGTCAAGCACGATCCCTTACATGTACCCTTTGTAATTCCTTATTTTGTATAAGCTAGTCAATTGTAAAATGAAGTAATCCTGTTATGTGCGTGTACTAAATGAAATGTGATATCTTCTTTGTGTAAGCCTTGCTCTTATATTAAATGTGTACCCCTAGTGTATGGCTCCCCTATGGGATTGAAAGCCTGCTAGTGTAATTAGGGGTTGAGAGATGGAGAACCTCCATCAAAATCTTAGGATTTTGAATGGACATTAATTCCCATAAGTCCCCCCCATAGTTTGGATCAAGTTAGTTGATTCATCGTGTAGCCTAATTCCTTGAAATGTACCTATGGATTGAGGATGGACCTAAGTGTACCATTGGAGTTATATTATTGATGATTCATTTATTACATGAGCATTATGTGGTTTGAGACCACTGTGGTTAGAGACCACCACTTTTCAACATGCTTTTATATTTTGTGGTTTGAGACCACCATTCCCCTCATCCCCCTTGGGTGACTTATTTAAAGTTGTGTGGTGATTGTAATGTGAAATTTGCCCATTTGACACATCATTATATTTTTATTTGTTATTTATGACACTTTTTATTTGATTGATTAAGCCAACAGTGTTGAAATTTTTTAAGTTATTCAATTGATTGAATTTTAAAATTGTCCTTTTTGCCTCCATGACTTATTAAATTTCATTTTGAAATTCAGATTTGGGATGTTGCAATGTAGTTATGTTTGACTTTTCTCTTTGAAATTATAATATTTTTTTTATGGGACTTTTATTGAAATTTTTGGTTTGACCTTATGTTACTTGGTTTGAGGCTTTGATTGTTAATTGCAAACTGCGAGCATGTGTAGTAATGTAACTATGTGTAACTGTCATACTCATGAGGGGGTCCTTGACAGGTTGTATGGGGGGAGTAGATGGCCTAGGGAATTATTGTTAAATGGGTTAATGAGACTGGTATGGGATGGCTATAAACCATTTCCCCTTGATCTATCTTATTATTATGTGGCACTATGATACTATGCATTCTCAGAGGAGAATTTTGGACACTGGTCATCCTCATCCCCATCTTGTTGTGTGAGTTCATGATGTGTGCAATGTGAAATCAATGTTATGTGAGGTGTGAATAATGAGTTATTCTAATGAGAATTCAAATGTGTTGAAAGGTATATGAGCATTGGAATGTGTTAAGTTGTTAGGATTTTGTGATGTATGTGATGAGATGCATTATATATGTAGATTGATTGAATGGATAAAGAGAAATTATAGTTAAATAAAGTGATATATGTTTTCTATCATAAAATAATGTGAATTAGAACTAATATGGTTGTATTAAACTATTGTTGCTTGAAAGGATTATGTTGAATGATAAAGGTGTTAGTGTGATTTCGGTTGTACCTATGTAACTCTATTTCGAATGATGTGTTTGTTAATTTAAGAGATAAATGGTGAATGTTGACATCATTGTATTGAAATTTAAAATGAAACAATGTATTGTGTGTATGAATTTATCTCAATTATGTTAGGATTCTTATGTTGTCGGATAATTTATATCATATAATGGTTGGTTTATAAGATAAAATTTCATTATAATGGTTACTGATAATTGTCATTTCTATATGTTTATGTGTGATTTTGAGGGGGAATTCACTCTCATACCTTAGTAACTTCCAGGAGGAAGTTTAAACTTAGGGGAGGGGAGTGTAAGGCTCCTCCCTTCATATAAAAATCTTTAACTCCTTGTGTTATAGTTTAATATATTTATGATATCGTTTTATAATATAAGATAGCACCAATAGTTAAGCTATCATTTTAAGTTTAAAAATATAAAATAGAAATTTATGCATATTGATGTCTGTTGCTATAATCATGATCAAGTTTTCAATCCTTAACGACTTCCAGGAGGAAGTCTATTTAAGGGGGGGTGAATGTAAGGCCACCTTACCAACTCCCCATAATACATGTAAGGATCACTTCGTAATTTTGACAAGTAATCTTGTTAAAAGAAAATTATAAATAAATGAAAATTGATCAAGTTGTGATTGAGCTAAATGGTTAATGCAGTTTAGAACTACTTTGTCATATGTTGAGGATGATTAAATTTATGTTGTACTAATTTTGGTGGTTGAGTGTGATCCAAGTATAGTCTTGATGGAATCAAGAAGGTGGAAAACAAGCTTCATATTTATATAAGGTTTTGACTAATGATTAATGCAAAATAAGATGTATGGATTCACTCTATTTTTTCTCACCCAATTTTTATGGTTATAGTATTGACGTTTGTGTAATTGAATTATGTACATAAATGATATACATTCTTGCCTTCTTATTTATTATCTATATATATTCTATATTTAATGGATTATAAAATTGTTAGTAGTTTTGAATAAATTAAGATTCGCATTTGACATTGGTAATGATTGAGTAGAAAATAAAAGAAAAAAATGTTAGTTATTGACTAGAATTAACATGGTATTCAGTATCAAATATTATTATTGTTGATTAAAAAAAGAAAAGTATCAAATTGATGAGTACAAAGTGTTGTTTAAAATATTATTACTGATTTTGTATTTTATAAAAGATAGAGTATTTGGTCAATAAAGAAACTTTTGTTATAAATATTGTTCAAATAAATAGAAAAGGCATAAAAAATAGGCATATAAGATCGAGGGCATAAATTTAAATATCTTCATTTTATTCTAGTTGGCATAAAATATGTTGTTTCCATTTTCAAAATTTAAGTTTGCTTTATTTTTATTTTTTTTAAAAACTTCCTAAATCTTTACTGTGATCGATTGCATGTAAAGTGTTTTGTTTTTATTAGTTTTTGTTTTTTAATTCTTTCTATTTTTTACTGGGGTTCTCTTGTGGAGTGGAGGCAATGAACTCCTTAAGGCTCTATCTATTTTTAAAAGAAAGAAGGCCACAATATAACGGGGAGTTTGGGTATTGATAAGAAAGAGAATTCATTCTGGGAGGAAAGGCTTGCGCTGAAACATTCAAGCACTACAACAGTAACGTCTGAAAATACTACCCATTTAATCTCGGCACCATTAACGACATAATACAATGTATGCAAAATCTTGAGGTATGTCACTCACCATTTAATTATGGTTGTCTTCATATATATATACGATATAATTGTATATCCGTAAATGTTACCTTGTGTAGAGGCATTTTGATTTAAGAAATGAAAGTTTATGTCATGTATTGAATGCATACTAGCTACTGCCAATCTTGTAATTGCAAGTCACTAAAACTATATTCACTGAGGCTAAATCATAGAGATTAGACCAGCTTCATATGTTAAACTTATTCCATTCTTCCATGTATCCTTACCTTGTTGAGACTGAAAACCAAGTTCATGAATGGATTATATTGTGCATTAATCATTTATAACTTGAATAGAAGAAAGACAAACCACATTAGTTTCTAGTATGAGATGGATTTTGTGAGTGAAATAATGGGCTGACTGGAAAATTGTTTAAAGACGTCGCGACATTTACATTCTCCATGATCCATGTCTTCAGTGATGGCTTGCATCTGAACATTTGAAAATAAATTTATGGCCATAAAACATTTCCTTGAATTACTATTAGACTTCTAGATTCAATTCATTCCTCATGATACTTCTATTGCAAAATTCTATTGCAGATCGTGGTCCTTTTCAGTTATACTGATTACCTTATTTTTGGTGATTATTCATATATATATTTTAAAATATATGATTTTCTTTGCACTATCATGTTGGGATATTTACCTAGGCCTTTAATTTTCATAAGTCCCTCTATGCATGCAAGTTTAGATGTATTTTTCATGCTACATTCTAAATCCCCAAACTAGCTTGGGAAGAATGGAAACTCATAGTATTTTGTTTACATATCTTACTGCTACTTTTGTGTAAGATAATGATGCCTTCTCAAAAGATCTCATTTAGGCATATTTAAAAAAATAAAATGATACAAATTTATGAGGTGTGTTGTGTACAAGCATTCCCATTTAGCTAACATATCTATCAATCTTGGTATTGTTCAGTATTTTTGCTACTTTCTATTCTTTTAAGGATTAAATCTCATGTTTTGATGGATGGTTTTGATTTTAGCATTTGATTATGAGTCATAATTCATACCAGCCTACATTTGCATGAATGTTATTCCTATTCATTCAAATGATTTATTTATTTTATATTAAGTTTTATGTATAATTGGTTATATTTTTTGTAAAATAGTAGTTTTACATAAATGATGAATGGGTGTTTTTTTTTAACTGTACATATATTTCAATGTAGAATATAGTAAGTACATTTCTAGAACTATTGATTTTCTTCTATTAAGTCACCAGTGCTAAAACAGAATTATGATATCACCAATAGAAATACTAATTTTTAGATTGTGAGCTAGAGATAGTTTCATTGCATCCATATTTATTTATATCAATGTTAACAAGATTAATATTTTATTTATTTATTTTCATTCTTGGGAAGCTTGAATTTTTGAAACTAGGTAGAAAAATAGCTTACTGAGTTGCAAAAAAAATTGCTCGTACATGATTAGAAATTACGCTTAACAATTCTTGGGTCTTATTCCTTGTTCTTTCCCCTTTCCAAAACATATTGAACTTTTGAATTTGGAAAAAGAGAGTGAAAGTTATGGGTGTTTTAGTATTGTCTATTATTGGCCATCAACAAATTGAAAGTTGTTAGCTAAATTTAATGATCAAAATTATTAGCAATGTTTCCTTCATATTTTAACCATTTTAGTACATTTCATGTGTTTGCCAAAAGTGTTGGTAGACTAATCATGAATAAAACCTAGATGTTTTGTGGGATTATTGGTCAGTCAGTTATGAGTTGGAGTGAACCCAAGTTTTTCGAACTACGATTCCTCTACGTTGTGTGTATGTAGGCAAGGCCATCATAGATGAGCCCCTGAGGAATTAGGTCTGGCCCCTTAGGTTCCCTTGATTTTTCCTTGAAAACTTACATCATGATTTGGTCTTTTGTTGAGAATTGGCCAAGTTTTTGGTATTCATGTTATGTCCCTAGCTGTAATCTTCTTGTTAAGTTGTTGGCATTACAGAAACTATCAATTTGAGGCCTATGGGTGACTTTTTTTGAATATTATGACCTAGTAGATGGGGAGACAACTCCAACAAACTTGTAACCTATTCTTTAATAATATTCAAGTCTTCAAAGAACTTATATCTACAATCACACAAGGAAAGAGAGAGAAAATGTTGATTGCTAGGGAATAGGGGTTTCGTTGTCCAAACTCCTATTGATGGTCATTTTGGCATGACAACAATGCAAATAGAATATTGCTATTCTGTTTGTCCTGAAAGAGAAAGGAAACACATGGATGCCTTATCTCCCAAGGTCTTTGTAGTTGGGTCTCAACTGTGCTGAATTTACTCAGTGGTCAATGCAATAGTAATATTCAAAGGGCCTGCTAGTATGAGCTTCTAGATCGTTCTAAGATCAAGCATGAATCTAAACCTATTCTAACCAGGGGTTTTAAAGAAATATAAAATGATAGATTAGGGCTTTGAAACTGAAAAGAATAATATTTCATCCAAATTAACAAGACTTATTACCCTTCAAGGATTCCCTAAACATAAAACTGTAGAATGAAATAAACTTGTGATTAACACACAGTCTCAGTCATTCACAGTGTAGATTTCAATAACAGATTTTAAGTTACCATTTAAACCAAACATAAAATAACATTTTATTCCTTGAAAACCTCACAAATCCAATGATTAACTCAAGATAAATGCCATTCTGAAATACAACATGAAATAAATTTTTATTTTGTTGCTTCTACTATTGGTGAAACAGATAAGCAACATTTACAGAGCTGGCACAATCACCAGTGTATAGATAATTTGTTATTTCAAATTGTTTCCATTTACACTAAGGAAATTGAAAGGTACATTAGTCTATTCTAAATCTGAATCTAAATCCTAACCAAGAAGACAAAAGAAACTCCTATTACAAAGAATCAAGAGGCAACTCTATCTCCTTTTTTGAGCTTACTAACTCCTAAATTTTCTTCTAACTGTTTGTTCTAACTCTAACTGTCTAACCTTAGAAATTTCCTAGAAGTTCTAACTCTTAAAAATTCTAACTATAGAAGTTCTAACCCTTACAAAGAGGCAAGAATGCTTTATATACAGAATGTACCAACAAGAATGCGCTGGCCCCCTATCTTAGGGTTTACAAAATATCTTCATTTGGGAGAGTCGGCTCTCAGATCCTTCTGAGGAAAGTCAAAATTGCATTCAATGTGCAGCCCTACTGTCCATCTTACTAAAAGGTTGTCTATCCTCAAGAGAATCCTTTTTAGATCTTTTTGGTAGCTTCAACATTAACTCTCCTATCTTTGTGTCTACCTTCAAACTCTATTGGGATCTGTCTTGAAGGCTCAGAATATCAGCATTAATACTGATCTACCTCCTTGCCAATAGTCATTATAGCTATCCTTGTGACTCATAGTTTGTTCACCCTTCTTCTGGCCTTCTTCACATTCTAGACCCCTTCGGCATGCTGACCTTTCTCTAGAAGCATCATTGGGCCTGCTTGTAGATCTGGATATTTCACCCGAGTTGACTCATTGCCTTTGGATCTCAGAAGGAGTCCATTTCGTTTGCACCTGGCAGACTTCTTAAATAGGGGTGGTCAATCAGTCAAAGAGCTAATGGATTCATTCCTGAGTTCCCTATGATTGGTGGAATAGAGGCCACACAAGATTTTTGGGAGGTCAAAGGTCATGCAAATGCATCGCATGTCAGTGAGACACCTTTGGTGTCTCCCCAATGTGATCATATTGCTTTTGACAACTATCGGCATGACATTAGATAGTCGACAAGACGTTTTGACGAGCTTCATAAGTCATATTGAGCTTGTGAAAACTATTGGCAAGACAGTTGCTAGTTGGTGAGACATCTCGGCGAACCTCAGAATCCCACGACGATCTCATTTTTCATGTCAGGGAGACTATCGCTCATCGCTGTGACCTCATAGCAAAGTATCCTCACTCATATTGAGTCTCCCCAATTTCCTCTTGTTCTCGCTGAACTGGCTCCCTTTTGTTTTGGTGTGACCAAGTCCCTTCGCAAGGACATCCCTGAGGGCTCTTTTGACTCTTAGTGAATGTGTTCATTCTCCCCAGGGGCACATCCTATCAATGAGACATAAAGATCTCGCCCAGACCTTATGGTGATGGAATCCCCCTCTGTCGATGCCTTAATTTCATGTCGGCAAGAGTTTCAGCGAACCCCTTCTCATTCTCGTTGAGCCCACTTTGTATCGGGTCGGTAGGATGTCATGCTGAGCTTTTGTTTTATGTCAGGGAAACCTCATGGTTTTGGGGAGATCTTTCCCCGAATCTGTTTCTTCTTACCAAGCCCATTTCCTTTCGCTGAGACTTTCTTCAGTCGGTGAGACCTTACACCGACTGAAGCTTCATTTTGCCATTTTTTGGTGTCGCCAAGACCTTCTTGGGTTAGCAGGACATCCTACTGAACCCATTGCATTCGTTCTGAGTCTCCCTGAGTTAGAGCTTTTCGACATGACTTCTCCTTTCGGCCATACACTATGCTAAAGGCATCATCCTTCGGTGACCTTTTATTTCAGGGAGACCTTTCTTCAGTTATACCGACATGCATTCCTTTCATCAGGCGCAAACCTTTTTGGGCTCCTTTCCTGTCAGAAAGACACTCTATGGTTAGGAAGACTTCATAGCGACCCTTTCATTTTCTTCCCAACCTCATTCTGCATTGATGAAGGATTTCATAGTCACCTAGACATCATGATTCTGTCACCAAAGAGCACCAATAGAATGCCCTTATGCCACATCGATGTGACCGGAGCCACTCGGTGAGATGCTACCCCAATGCAGTTGAGTACTACAGAAGTGTGTTTACCTTGCTGGCGGTCGGTGAGACTTGAAAATTTCATCAAGACCTTTCATCGAAGGAAACCCCTCACAGCGAAGTCTTGTCAGCAGGACCTGAAGACCTCGCTGAGACATCTCTCCGAAGACAAACTCCCACCGAAGTGTTAGACACTTTTTTCTAGTTGGTGAGACTTTGTGAACTCGCTGATACTTCTTAGCGGGGAGAAAACCTTATGCTGATATATGAATCCTTTTTATAGTGGTTGGAAAGACATGGAGACTTCGCTATGACCTCACCCCAAAGACAAACTTATGCCGATAGGAAACTCCTAGTCGCCAAGACGATGAATGATGTCTTGGAAATAGATGCCTACATATGATTTCTGATCGCTATGACTTCTCAGGGGTCTTGCTGAAGGGAAATACAGATGCATATCGATAGAATGCACTAGTAGTCGATGAGACATCTACAAGGTTTTGTTGACTTTCTTCTTCAAGGGAAATTACGACCAACTGAATAGAGGAAAGTCCTCCAAGTGAACTCCTTTCAGAAATATCATCATATATATGGCATGTTCCTGCAAAACAAAAGGTATGCATCAGTCTCAAAGTATATGAAACTTATTAAAATAAATTATTCTACTGCTTATGATTTTTATTCAATTTTCAACAAGAAGAAAACCAACTTAGGTCAAGACTGAACCAAGATTAAATCAGATAGATCAAAAGTCAAAATTAGTAGGAAGACAAAATAATTCCAAAGAGGAAAACAAGTAACCAAAAGCAAAAAGAAACCAGAAAGAAGAAAGGGGGACCCATTTTGATCCAAATCAAAGTGGAGTGGTTATGTAAGCCATAACAACTCCTTTTAGGTAATTAAACCAAATTATGAAAATAGGATAATAAAACATGAAAATGAAGTAATGAAATTAGAACCTTTACATGATGATGGATCTTGAATTGCTACAACAATGGATGAAGAATATGCCCTTCAATGCCTTAGAAATTATCTTGAATGCTATCTTGATGACCTTATGAAGACTTGGAGTACTTAACTCTTGAATGTTTGATTTGATAACTTGAATACATGATGAAATAATGATTTGAAGGCTTATTTATATAGGAAATCCACTCACATGACCATTAATTTGATCCACAAGGCCAACGTAGGAGAAATTTGAATTAAAAACCCACTTTTCTTATTGAAAGCCTTAAAAATAGGCCAAATGGAACTCATTCGCCATCCTGGGAAAATGAATCCCACCTAGATGGGACTCATTCACCATCTTGGGTGAATAAGTTCCACCTAGATGGGACTCATTCATCATCTTTGGTGAATGAGTCCCACATGGATGGGAATCATTCATTCAAGGTGGCAAATGGGTCCCATAGGGGCTATTTTTCCTACTAGAGTGTTAGGGAGTGAATAAATTAAGCTTATATGTTGATATTGTTGGGTTTTTGATTTAAATATGCCTTGGGATGCATAATATGGAGTCAAAGGGCCTACTAATGATGATATAAAGGTCATAAATGTAATAGGGCCCATAGTTCCATGTAAAAGTGTAAATAAATACACTTTACAACACTAAATTAAGGATCAATTAGGTATATTTATTTTAGAAGGGCCCTAGATCCCATGTGAATGTGTAAAACACATTATAACACTAGATTAGGTCCACTTTTTTTACAAGCCTCCCAAATTTAATGTGAAGATGTAAATAAATAAAATTTTCAACATTGAATTAGAGGAGAGTTAAGTTAATTTAGCTTAGAAAGCACCTAAGACCTAATGTGGATTTGTGAAGCACTTCACAACACTTGACCAAGGTGGCATTAAGTCCAATTTATTATTAACTATTCCTTCCCTAATTAAGGACACTTTTTTTGACAATAAACCTACGTTAAACCAACATAAGCACAAACACACACACACAAGGTGTATGACATGCATCATCAAGATACACAAACATGCAATGTGAAATTCATAATGATGAAAGAGAAAGAAAGAGAAGGTGGATCAAGCTTTGACTATTTGTTCCACACATTGTGGATCAAATCTAAGTTGTTTGTCCAAAAATGAACACTTACTTTGACGAAAAAAATAGTATGTTGTCCGTTGGGTGAGTATCGAAAGGGTTGCTTAGAACTAGAACATGTTGTCCACTATGAAAACCAAATGCATGCTCACAAGGGATAGTGGAACCCAATACTATCCACTAGGTGATCCCCAAAAGAGGTGAGACAAATATGCACATGGCTGGTATGCACTCACATGGAAAAGAAAGTGGCAATGGGAAATTTAGGCTTATTTTTTGCTCCCATATGTACAACCATTCCAAAGCTATACCTCCTAATAACTTTGATAAGGTGCCACACAACAATGAACTTCAAACTTCATGATGCAAGAAAAGCTTTGTATACTTGAAACTCATGAACAAGCATGATGGCTCCATAGGCAAGAAAAGTGTATTATGCAAGGTGGCCATATAATAATTGTTTTAAATGTAAGGTATGTTCAAAGGGGTGTGGCTTAGTTCATATAAGGTCTCTTCTTAGGGAAAATTGTGCCTAATTTTTCCAAGATAGGAAAAGTCAAAGAAATATCATTCTCTCAAATGATATCAAGCCCAATGACAGCACCAAGAAAAGGACACATCACAAGGCTAAATAAAATTGCACAATGAAACAAGAGTGTTGATGTATGCCCCCACTTTAAAGTGGTTGCTAACACCATTGTTATGAGAAATTGCTTTAAAGTAGAAGAAGACATGAGAAATTAAATTCAGAAAGCCCTATGCCAAGTCATATGTTTTTGAATGAAACTACATCATGACTAAGGGGTTCTCCCAAAACTCAGTACATAACCTTTGAGCCAACTTAAGGAATGCATCCACATCCCAAGCTTTCTCTTATATACATTAATGAAAGGAAGTAAACTAGCCCAAAAGAGACAATGGCAAGTGACATATGAGGACAAGGCTACCTAACCCCCTTGCCCCCACTTAGTGCAAGAAAAGGCTGAGTTGAGGTGATTAATGAAAATCATTATCAATTAAAGGAACTAGGTACTTCAACACAAGGGAGAGCACCACAATCTATAAGATGTTGATTTTTTTTAATCAAAGCCTTACATTCATTAGAAGAATAATCATGAACTTTATGATATGCAAAAAATGAAGTAAATTGTAGTAAAATTTCTTATGTTTTCTTAGAGGCAGGGATACCAAATGATCTTGGAGGAGTCTTGAAAAGATACTCTATTGATCAAAAGTAGAATATGTTTCTCTATTTTGTGATAGAGATATCTATTTCTTAGTTCAAGGTGTCATACCTACAAAAGACTCTTTAGAATTGTGAGATTTTGTCCTATCCTTGAAAGGAGGATGTAAAATCTAATGAACTCTGATTGTTAATCTTTTGTGTGATGACAATGATATTTAGTGAAGTTTTTTTTTTTTTTTATTTCTTTCGAAGGATAACAATCGAGAGCACTAGTTTTTATTAGTTCACGATGCACTATTGTTAATTTTGTCTTAGAAGAATCTTTTGTAATAGTGTTGACATTGAGTGGAGGCTTGTTTGTTTCTTTCGAGGGACAATAACCAAGACCACTAGTCTTTGCTTATGTGTTAGTCTCTATAGGGACACAGATACCTTGTTCTCTAGCACCACTTCCTTTTCCACTATATCCAAGTTTTTTCATGAATTTATAACCTTTTCCATAAAGATTTTTCATTTCTTTTAGATTTTGTGGTTGCTCATAATTAGCTTCATCAATGTTTGTTGTATAATTTGCTTCTCCTTCTAAAGTGTTTGAGGTGGATGCTTTCGAAAGGTCTTCCAAATATTTTGTTGACATTACCACTTTTTCCTTTCCCTTTTCATAATCTTTTTTTATGATCTTGTATTTTCCTATGAATTCTGTGAAATCTATGGAACCCCAATCCTCTTCTAATAGATTTGTGACTTCCTCAATATATTTTTCTTTGTCTTTTTGTTACATGAGCTCTACTTGTGTAGTTGGTGTTAGTGTTCTCAAAGGATTCTCCTTGTATTTTTCAAGTTGTAAAATATTGTATGGCTCATGATCAACATCAAGTGTGTACACTTTTTTTTGTAGACATACTTCAATATATGATAAAGAGTAGAAGGTGTAGACACCTAAAAATGGCCTAGGCCTGCAAGCTTAATTTTTACCACTTTCATCCTAGCATAATTGTGACATTTAATTATGTCCTTGGTCCACATTCGACTATTGATTAAATAATTCACAATTATTTAATTAATTCATGTCCTTTTATTCTTCATGATTATTAAATAAGTACATTTTATTTATTTATTAAATACGTCATTAATTGTCTAAGTCTTCCCCTAATTAAATAAATTTCTTAGTTTATTTAATTTCCTTTCTTCATTAATTCTTCCTGATTATTAAATAAATAAATTTTATTTATTTATTTGATGTCACTAATTGTCACAATTAAATTAATTTATTAATTTATTTAATTATTCAGTCTTATCTTCCAAATTAAATAATTATTTTTAATTATTTAATTACTAATTTCACTTTTCTCTCATTTTAAATAAATGAAAATATTTAAAATGATTTCATTTAATTAACTTTCACTCTTTTTAGTAAATAATCTGAAAATGATTATTTACTTGTCACACAAAATCATCATTTTGAATTAATTAAATTCAAAAAGATATTATTCTTCCAAAAATCAAGTAATTGGGCAGATTCTTGATTTTTCAAATATGATCTTCAGTCCAAATCTTATCTTCTTGATTTTTCGAATCTCATGAATCAGACAATCTTATCTTCTTGATTTTTCAAAAATCTTTATTTCTTTAATTAATTTCCTCATTTATTCTCCACCGTCAATCTGATTATCTGAGATATTATCTTGACCGTTGGATTAATGAATTTACCCTAACCCTAATTAGGCATTCTCAGATTTAATCCAGACCTCTCATTCTAGGTCTTTCTTAGAATTTAATCTCATCCGTCCACTCAAAAAAAAAATTCTATAAAAGACAATTTTGCTCATAATTTCGGGACCCCAACAACTTCATTTTTAATATAGGCATTATAGTCATTTGGCATTAGTAGTCATTATTTTCATTTTATCAACTTGTCATAGACATAAGCATAATCTGATCAAATCCTTCAATATTTGCATAGGGCTTTGACATTATCATAGGTTGCTCATTTGAAATCTGAGGGCTCATCAATTTGCTGCAAACTAGAAGGCATAACGAAGGTCAACCATGGAAGATGAAGATTTCCAGTAACATTGTTCCTTTTATTTTCATTTTATTTCCTTTGTGCTTCGTTATTTCATTGGATTTTGGTCTTATGATCTAACAATCTAACAAATCTATTTTTCCATTGATTACATTGGTGAACCCGATATTCTATAGAAATATTTATGTGTTTTTCTTTTTTGCTTTAACTATTTTTCAGGTTACAGCCAAGAAGTCATACAAAATCCCGTCACCTTCTTTTGAGCACAGAGAAATGGGCGGATAGAATCATTTAAAAGGTTTTCTGGGTTTTGTAGATCTCGGTCTTGGATTTCTAGAACTATAAACAGTTTTAAATTTCATTAAGATTTGAGAAAGTTATGGCTATTTTACTAATCGCTATTTTTTAAATTTAGCTTTTGAAACCCGTGTTTCTTTTTGTCTATAACATTTTTTTTGTGCAGAATTGTAGAAAATACTTTCTGTATTTTGAAGGTTTGATTTTCAGCTTTCCATGGATATCTACCACTTAAAATTTCATTATGTTTTGAGCAAGTTATTGCCGTTTTAAGTTGCTACTGTCAATAAATGTTTATTTTTTTCATTACTAATCAAGATTGGCAGCTTGTTGGCGGTTACTATTCGTGGGTTGAAGACAAACACTAAACTACTAATGGATTGTCTTGTAGGTTCAATTGTCAAAGGCCAAACAACAAAACAATATATTTGTATTTTAGTAATGTAACTCACATTTTATTTGGTGCAATTAAAACGAACCTATGCTTTCTTTGTTTGATTATGTTTGAACAAATGGTAGGTGATTATGCTCTCACCTTGTGAAAAATCGATGATCAGAAAATTAGACCCATTTTATCTGTTATACACCCTCACGATTTGGTATATCAAAGTATCCTCTCCCCTCGCGCTTTTCAGTGATTTTGGGTGTAAGAGAAACAGTTACTAACTCTAGAACTTGGGCCTATTCTGGTGGGAAAAATTACTCACCCCAGGACGACTCAGACCGGTAGCACCCTGACACTAAGGGACTTCCAGCCGGTATATAAAAGTGGGTTCTTGGGGAAAGCCCAAGAATCATGAGTGTGGTTCCAACGAGATGGATCCAAAAGGGGACTCTCACCGCATGGATCATGCCCCACAAACGGAATGCCTAAATTAAAAACCTCTTGTCTTAGTGTCCAACTGTTCTTTGGTCGTTGCTTGGTATAGTGCAGGGTACAGTATTATTCCCGAAGACACTCACTACTGATCCCCTTGAGTAGAGATAGCAGTTCTTGAGAAGTCACTACCCAAGAATTTGAATTTTGTGTGCTCGAATGACGTTAATGAGCCGTGGAGGGGAGCCAATGCCACCAAAATTCTAAGCTATCCGCTCTCGAGAAGGAAAGGTGTTTATCACCAATCTGAGGTATATCGGTGGGCTATACCAAGTATACAAACCCTTGGCCTTTTCGCCTTTTAGGATTGTACTTTTCTCATGTGTGCTTGCTTACAGTCAAAATATTGTGCTTGCAAGTGTTTTATGGATACTGAAACAAACCAAACAACGGTCAAACATCTAGAAATAACCCTCAGTTACATTTGTCAAACATTAGACTTTTTCTGACCCATTTTACAACATGAACATGCCATCTTCATCACAAATTTTTTTTGAGCCATTCATATAAAGAGACCAAAATGGACGAGTATATGTAAAAGACGTAGAAGCTGCATTGCAAAATCCTGATATATTCTTCTTTGTAAAAAAATTAGTCTTACGTGACCCTCAGAGGTATCTAGCCATGTTTTTGGATGAAGGGGCTAAGTTACCACAAGGCTTTGACATAAATACTTTGCCACCATCTGTCTACCCTCACCATCAATAGTCACTTGACACAAATCCTTCCATTAACTCACAACAAACGTCCACTTATCACCCTTATCCTAACCTTGACAAGGGAAGCCAACTATCAACTAGTCCATTACAAACCTCCACATCATATGCTAGCCCTTCACCTATTAATTCCGTCCAAGTCTACATCCCTTATCAATCATCTACCAACTCATGTCATGTCCCCACATCATACCATACCGATCCGGTCCAAGTTTCCATGTCCTATTTCAATCAACCTTACACCAATCCAATCGAAGTCTCCATGGCATATCCTTGTCCTTTAACAGTTAATCTAGTCCAAGACTCCATGTCATATCTTTGTCCCTCACATGCTAGTCCAGTCCAAGTCCCCATGTCATACCCTTATCCTTCACATACTAGTCCAATGCAAGTACCCATGTCATATACTAGTCCTTCACATACTAGTCCAGTCCAAGTCTCCATGTCCTATCCTAATCCTTCATCCATTAATCATTTTCAAGTCATCCCCTCACAAGCCACATCTAGTCATGAAAATTCTATCATTACTCAAAGTCACATTCCATCATCTACACTTGAGGATACATGTCAAAATGAAAGCCCAAAGCAGGACCTTATAATGTCACCCTAATGTCAAGAACAAGGTAGTCCATCCAATGACCCTATCTTTCAGTCCATCCATGAAGTCCTTTAAGACAATCATGACATCCGAAACACACCTCTCCTTGAAAATGGCTCTATTTTTTACTATATAATCCATGACAACCCCATCTTCGAGCAAGACCCTACCATTGACCAAGAAATCCAAAATGGTCCACTTCTTGACCTTTATGCCATTCATGATCAAACACTTTCCAACCCTATAAAGGCCTCTACTATTGACACTTCCCATGATGAGACACTTTCCTTCATGGGACACAGACGATATTCCTACAGAACAAGAATCTTCCACTAGGGACACACTTGCATATGATCAAGTTATAGCTAAAATCATTGGACTCTATGACACTAAACATAATTATGGCTTCGACATTGCCTTGGAAGCACCAATAGAATCATCTAAACCTGACATGTCACATGATCAGGCCAAAGATACTAGTCAAGAATATGTCCAACATGAAAATGAAGCTAAGACACTTTATCAACTAGGGTCATCTATCTTTGTCAGAGCAGGCTTTCTTGCAGATGAAAATATTACAAGTGATAGTATCCACAACTCTAATGATGGGTTAGCATCTTGCTTTCAAAACAAAAAATACCCCATCGCAAATAGAATCTGTCAAAACATGCAATATCAAGGCAAAGGACTAGGCATACATGAACAAGGCATTCGAGAACCAATACAACTTCAGGAAAATTGCAAATATCAAGGTCTTGGGTATTCTTCAGTCAATAAATCAAATGATGTCAGTGGTACCTCCTTGATATTGGGGGAAACTTTGTTAGATACAAATGTCAAAATGGATTCCATGAGAAATCCTTGTCATAAGATTGATGCCAACACCCCATCCACCCACACCATGAACCGTCATTCCATCATAAATAAACCTTCCCTTTGGAACCAACAAAAAAAAAAGTCTTACAAGTCAAAATATCAAAATCAAATGTCAAAGGCCATTGAATCAAACAAAAGGACAAGTGGACAAATGAAATTAAAATGGATTCCAAAGAAAGATGGATCAAACAAAGACACCAAGTCAAGTACAAAAGTCAATCACAATGTGGAGCCACAATACAAGAGGACTCCCACATATAACACATGTCCACCTCCTTCAAAATGGTCATCAATCAAGGCATATAAAAGTGTTGGTTCCAAACACCATCCCTCCAAAATCTATCATCCACCATCCAAAGTTTGGAAAATAAAAAGTCATTCATCCAAATGTCTAAACAACCTTTCCACATCTACCATCATCTGTCATAATCCTACATCTCGCTTAAAGTCCAAAAATACCATGTCACAAATTTGTCACATCATGGCAGCAACTCTTTACCACAAGGACTCTCATGACACTCTATTGCGATGTGCGTATTTTGATAAGGCCAACTCTAGTATCAAAAAGGATCACAATGACATCGATCAGTTGTATACAAGTGCTACAATCCTGACAAGACAACTCCTTCAGCAAGGTCATTATTGGCATATCATGGCACCAGTTTCTACATCGGCACTGTCAGTGGTTATCTAAAGTATCCAGGCTATCCACAAAATTAGAAATACAAAAAAAATTAAAAAATTAAAAAATCGTCACCTTGATGAAAACCTGGCAAACAAGCGTCTTGGTGACACCAAAAAAATCAAAAAGCCAAGAAAATAGTAAAGAGAAAAATTTCATCCAATGGTGAAAACCTGGCAAACAGGCGCCCTGGATAAGTACCATGATGAAAACCTGGCAAACAGGCGTCATGTGTAAAATAAATCATCTATGTGAACTCTTACACTTGGGGGCAAGTTGTCTCATTTCCCATGCCTTCCTCATGACATTGACATCCATCTAAACCCTATCATTTCCACGCATTTTTTCCCACCTACCTTGGTCTTGACATAAAACTGGTACACATAAATCATGCTTTGCAAAAAATCTTGACATGTCTATCCTTCGGTCATACATGATTCACGAAATATCAGGTCATCGACCATCATAGTCTTATTGTCCTTATATGACATAGTCCTTGAAAATTATATGACAATCCCCTTAGTCTCATGTCCCCCATCTTTTACCAAGGCCACCCCCTATCCTTTCATGCCTATCACCTATCTTGGCTTTCCCTTGTCAAACAGTCTAAGGATAATCATCATCCCATCTAGTCCTTACCAAGTCATTCCAAATGCAATGAGTCTAATCCGTACAAGCACATTATCCAAAATTTTACTTGACTGCGTTCCTAGCCCAACTGTAAACCTCCATACTTTTGTCACATTATCGTCATCATCCTCACATTGTTTCAGGATGCGTCCTTCCCACGTCAAACAATGTTGTCATCACCTGTCAATTGGTATTCATCTTGATTAGGGGCACAATCATGTTTGTCCTTGGATTATCATATGTAGGAATCAATCATATGCATTTGTCACAATCCTCGTAAACGTCAAAATCTAAAAAAAAACATGGAAAAAAGTCCTGAATAAAGACAAAAACATCATAAAATGTCCTGAAGAAAGACCAAAAATATCATAAAATGTCTTGAAGAAAGACCTAAAAATCATAAAATGTCCTGGAGAAAAACAAAAAAAAATCCAAATCAATGTCAAAATCAAAAAAATGGAGTCAAAGTCAATCATGTTAGTTAGTCCATGTTATTGTCGAACTACGTTGTCTCTGTGCATTTGCTACATAGGCAAGGCCATCAGTCGATGAGCCCCAGAGACATTAGGCCAGTCCTTTTAGGTTGGTCCAAATAAAATCATGGCATTTGTCACAATCGTCACATCGGTCAAATAAGTCAGACATAGTCAAACTCAGACACAAGACAGTAATTCAAAATGTCAATGTCAAAATTGGACAAAATCAGACAGCACAGTCTAATCAATCATATAGTCAACATCAGTAAACTTACCAAAACATATTACTCAAAACAATGTCAATCCCATCACTCTTTGGTCCTCTTCAAGATGTGTCCTTCTTGGAGTTAGACCTCGTCAAAATGTCCTTTGCCTTTTCAGGATGTGTCCTTCTTGGAGTTAGACCTCATCAAAATGTCCTTTGCCTTTTTAGGATGTATCATTCCTGACAATAGGCCCCATCAAACCATCAACACCGTCAAATTGGAAAAACTTTTAAACTGTCAAAACTGTCAAATCGGCAAGAATTCAATCTTTGGCAAACAAATATTGGCAAACAAAATAAAATGGATGTTAATCTTTTTGGTCTATCTTGTCTTATCTTTTGACTATCTTGGCTAATTTCTCTTATCTTTTTACTATCTTTTCTTTTTGGTCATGTTACTAGCTACCTCGAGGATGTCCCATGAAGGATTTAGAGGTGCGATGACATCTCCTGGCCTATTTTATTTTCTTTGACTGCTGCCTATGGATTGTCTTGACAAAAAGACTGGGGAAACTTTTCCCTTAGTACGAGTTAGGACATTCCTTGTCTGTGACTGTCTGTTTTTCAAGTGGATGACCTTGAACACCTTGGTCTACGTCATATCATGGTATTTGTTGTCCATTTGTGTCATTTTACCGCCCAATGATGATTAAGAGCAATAAATATTAGTCCTATGGCAATGTTTTGAAGGATTTGGTCTAGGAACTTACATGCATCTTCTTTATTCTTGTCATTTTCTCTCACCCATCTCATGTAAGCATTGCATCCATATCATCATCCACATATTTTGCACTAACATTTCTTTGCCTCTTCATATTCTAGTCTTCTCATTAATTTCAAGAGCACACCCATGTTCTTGGAACCTGTCTGTCCTCTTGAAGGGGCATACCGCTACCCTCCTCGTCATTCTTCCTCATCTTATTTTACACTGGGGAATTTTTTGACTTGTTTTCTTTGTCACAATGCGACAAGCTACATTATGACAAAGAGGGGCAAAATGTAGACACCTAAAAATGACCTAGGCCTGCAAGCTTAATTTTTACCACTTTCGTCCTAGCATAATTGTGACATTTAATTATGTCCTTGGTCCACATTCGACTATTGATTAAATAATTCATAATTATTTAATTAATTCATATCCTTTTATTCTTCATCATTATTAAATAAATACATTTTATTTATTTATTAAATACATCATTAATTGTCTAAGTCTTCCCCTAATTAAATAAATTTCTTAATTTATTTAATTTCCTTTCTTCATTGATTCTTCCTGATTATTAAATAAATGAATTTCATTTATTTATTTGATATGTCACTAATTGTCACAATTAAATTAATTTATTAATTTATTTAATTATTCAGTCTTATCTTCCAAATTAAATAATTATTTTTAATTATTTAATCACTAATTTCACTTTTCTCTCATTTTAAATAAATGAAAATATTTAAAATGATTTCATTTAATTAACTTTCACTCTTTTTAGTAAATAATCTGAAAAAGATTATTTACTTGTCACACAAAATCATCATTTTGAATTAATTAAATTCAAAAAGATATTATTCTTCCAAAAATCAAGTAATCGGGCAGATTCTTGATTTTTCAAATCTGATCTTCAGTCCAAATCTTATCTTCTTGATTTTTCAAATCTCATGAATCAGACAATCTTATCTTCTTGATTTTTTGAAAATCTTTATTTCTTTAATTAATTTCCTCATTTATTCTCCACCGTCGATCCGATTATCTGAGATATTATCTTGACCATTCGATTAATGAATTTTCCCTAACCCTAATTAGGGATTCTCAGATTTAATCTGGACCTCTCATTCTAGGTCTTTCTTAGAATTTAATCTCATCCGTCCACTCAAAATTGTGTTTTGTATAAAAGACAATTTTGCTCATAATTTCGGGACCCCGACAACTTCATTTTTAATATAGGCATTATAGTCATTTGGCATTAGTAGTCATTATTTTCATTTTATCATCTTTTCATAGACATAGGCATAATCTTATCAAATCCTTCAACATTTGCATAGGGCTTTGACATTATCATAGGTTGCTCATTTGAAATCTGAGGGCCTCATCAATTTGCTGCAAATTAGAAGGCGTAACGAAGGTCAACCATGGAAGATGAAGATTTCTGGTAACATTGTTCCTTTTATTTTCATTTTATTTCCTTTGTGCTTCGTTATTTCATTGGATTTTGGTGTTATGATCTAACAATCTAACAAATTTAATTTTCCATTGATTACAGAAGGTAGGTTCCATTCATTGCATGAATCCACAGTCTTCCTAAAAGAAGATTATATTAAAGATGATGAGACATAACATGGATTGGTGTTTCTAATCTAACCTTTCTAGCTATAATAGGCAACTTTATCATACCAAGTAGTCATTTTCCCATGTTATCAAACCCACTAATAGGTAAAGAGGAAGGTTGAATTTTTTATTTATCCACAACAAGCCTATCAAAAAGGCTTACACTACACACATTAAGAGTAGAGAAATTGTCAACAAGGGTTTGCTTTATCCCTATTTTATTGTATTGAACTATTATCATGAAAACATAAAAAAAAATTATCTTCCAAATGAGGGAGCTCACTTTGGTGGAAAGTAATATCAAAATTTATTCCTTGAAACATGGCTAGTATTTCATTTGAGTTTTCATTAGAGGGAACCACAAATTATTGCAAGGTAGTTTAAATCATGTTATGATAATGAGGAGAGGCTTGAATAAGGTCCCATAGGGATATCTTAGCAAGATTTTTATTAAGTTTTTCAACAAGATCATACTCTTTTCCACTTTGTGGAGGAAAACAAGGAGGAACTGATAAGATATGTCAGGGTAATGGGAGGTATGCTGTTCAAAGTTGTTTTTCTTGTCAAATTTTTCTCATCTTATATGTATGAGCAATGATATTGTAACTCAGATGTTGTGAAACATTATTCTTAGGTGGTTAAAAGATAAGTTTTGGTTTGTTTTGAGTTTGTGATCATTATGAGGTTGGGTAAAGAATTATAAGATTTTTAGGATGTCCCAAAAGGTATGTAGGAGGTCAATTAAGCAAGGGAGATCTAATGGATACTTGTTATTTCATAACCTTAGCAGTTTCAGTTTGATGTCTTTCTAATGAAGAGGATTCTGGTGTCATCTTTTCACCATTATCTAAGGAATTCACAATGTTCTCATTTTCCTCCACCATATCTTAACTAATAGGAGAGCTTTTAGGAGAACTACAAACTAGATATTCATGACATTCAGAGATGACTTCATCACAAGGAAGTTATCAATAGTTGGATTTTCTTGAATATTCTCAATGATGCCATTGTATTGTTGAATAATGTTTTCCCCAAGGAAAGAGAGACACATAAGATTCTCATTATTTTCATCGATTGTATTTTCTAACATCAAAGTATCCTCTTCACAACTAGGAGAGATACTAGGAGAAGAACAAATGTGATTGTCATCATTGTCCATAATTTCATTCATTTGTCCCATAATATCTTTCAAAATAGGATAGTTAGGGGAAGAAACATAAAGAGGGTTGTCATAGACCTTAAATATTTGACTATCTAACACCAAAATATCCCCATTATTTATAATTTCATCCTCTTTTCCTTAAACATTGTAAGAAGTGAGGAAGATGTTGGGAGATGAATGTAGAATATTTGAAGTGATATCTAAGTAATTTTCAATGGTATCTTGTTGTGTTATGTCATCGTCATGATTACCTATGGTTGTGTCCTCTTATTCAATAATGTGTTTCCCAATAAGAGAGTTAAGAGGAGAGAAACAATTAGGGTTCACAAAACTCTCATTGATTGGTTTTCTAACACCGAAATATCTTCTTCATAACTAGGAGAGATATTAGGATAAGAACAAATATGATTGTTAGGATTACCCAAGGTTGTGTTATCTTTCACTTGACTAATCTCACTTCTAGAAGGGATACTAGGAGAGGGATCAATGACAAACGAAAAGAGAGGGGAGAGGACTTCATATTTATATGTACACTAAAATAATTTCTTACAATACTCAACAAGATCTGAAAATAGAACATGAAGTATAATTACCATATATTTTTGCAACAAAAACATGATGTAATGATTTTCCTACAAATTTGAAATGCAACAATGATAGATGAAAAATGCAAAAAGAGAATATAATTTTTAGATTTAAAACATGATAATTCAATCTAAAAATTAAGTGTTGTAAATTCCATTTTGAATTTAATCTATAAGTTCAATGAAGGAAATTAAGCTAGCTCTAATGAAATGAACAAAGCAGAAACTCAAAAAATTGAAATGAATAAGTAATGGTAGGAATCAAAAACCCAAAAATGATGTTTTTTAATGCTATAAATGGAAGTTTTAGGTTTGATCTGGGAATAAATCTCCTAGAAGGTTGTGTTGGTTATTTTTTAAGAACCAAGCTTGATCTCACCATATTCCTATGAACTTACCAAGTCCAATGATCAACACAAGTAATGATTGGCCAACAAATAAGTAAGGATTACTAGGCCCTTACTTCTAATCTTTGGGCTCTGTGAAACCCAGGAGGGTGCTCCTAATATTGTTCAAATAATATTCTTGTAATTTTATCCCGACATTAAAACACATAGACACATTCCTATCAGCTACAAATAGATAGAATCCCTTAAGGATTTGGCTGACCCTTAAGAAAATTACTATCTATAGAAAGGAATGAGATGATATTTCATAATAATATGTTTTAATTGAAAGTGTTCAAATGATTTTAATTTTGATTTTTAGTTCTTGGCCAAGTGCAAGACTAACTTATTTACATTTAAGATAACCAAACAAATAGACTAGTGCCTTGTCTTTGGGTAATGGAGTTATATTTGTAACAACCTATAATACCTTAACAATTTGACTCAATAATTCTTAGGCTACTGACAAATTACATTACAATATTCCACTCATTATGGTGAAAACATAACTACTTAGCAATCCTAGAATCTTCCCTCTGAAACCTATGATATTATTTAAGGATTTTATTCAATTCCTTGAACCGAAGTAGAGAGAAAACCACTCATTTAGTTAAAATAATTGAAGACAAAAAAAAAATTCTTGACCATTTCATTTATAATCTCGAAGAGAAAATACATAGGAGAGAATATGCTTTCAAACTTACATTTTCATTTATACTGTTGCTACTATAAAACTAATTGAGTTCATTAAAAATCAACTTATACCCTAGACTTCATACTAATCTATTCATCTATGCATGAATTTATAAATTTCTCTTTCATGAGCTTAGTTTTCTACCCTAGACCACTTGAGATCCCAAAATTTGAACTCCCTGCAATTGGCCATGAAATCTCATTTATAGAATTATGGGAGAAACAAGCTTTAGGACAAATTACCATTTCAATCATATTTATATTTGACAATTAATTCCATTTTAGTTTTAGAAACTTCCCTTAGATGGTTATATTTTCTCATTGCAAAATGGGGGAAGAGAAAAAGAAAAAACTCCATATAGTTCATTGTAGAAGACTAGCCAACTTTCCAAAAGGCATTGTTCATTGTTGCGGCAGCACCAAAATCCCTCATCCACATTGATCAAAGAAGATTCTCCATGTCATTACCCCAAAAAAAAAAAATACATTCACAAAAGAGGATGATCCCATCATTATGGTAGTGGTGTCATCAAAAGAAAAAATAGAATTGAGGTGCTACTCTAATTATTTAGAATTACAGTAATCACACACACTTTGTGTTCTTGCTGAAAATGGAGAAGTTACTACCCTTCTATCATTAGAATCCTCTCAAATGCAAGTGTAAGAAGGTAGCGGCCATACTCTGGGTCAGTATCTCCTTCATCACTCAAAGGACAAGTCGAATCCTCCATGGGAAATTTATGCCTCCCCATATAAGAATCATAAACCTTGTGGTACTTATTCTTCTTCTTCCCATAGGATAGCTAATTTTCCACCAAACTCACCCTAGTTATGACCAACAACCCTGCTCCTTAGGTGATAATTTCTCTTGACACCACCGCTCTTATTTTTATTACGAGCACTCATCCTGCCCTTTTTCATTGCAAGAGCTCTTAATGTACCATGTTTAGTTTTAGGTGCATCATCCTAGGATTCAAGCATACTAAGTTTCCTAGACCTTATAATTGGTTGGACATACAAACTTTGCTTACTCATTCTCTTAGGGAATAGCACAAGAACTAGAAAACCTCAATTGTAAGAAAATTTTCACTAGTTCTTTCTCTCGAATTGAAATTATAGAAAAGGAACCCTCAAACCCACACAAAGTTTACCAACCCAAGTAGAAACTGCAAGAAATTAAACTCCAACCACCCCAAGGATTTAGAGCTCAAATGCTAACTCATGCATAATTGCAATAGAGTAGGTATGAGTACCCACTTAGCCAAGAAAACTACTTTCACTATCTTTGCAATTACTTTCTCTAGACTCACACGCTTCTCCTTTGGCTATAAACTAATTTCTCAATTCTTAATTTCTACAATTGGTGAGATAAAACAATATAAGATCCTCATTAAGTAGAGCAACTAGAGTGTGTATCCATTAATGATCAAAGAAGGATCACATGAGTGATATGACAACTAGACATTCAACTTTGAATCGTGGTCATCGATATTTTCTGATCTAAAACATAATCAATGACACTCCTAAATCATCGCTCATTACATTTACAACTTGTGCCTCAAAAATGACAATAAATCCTCAAAAAGCTACCATGCCACCCCTTAATCTCATTATTCATCTCTAATTTGATAGCTATCATGTATGGCCATCCTGGTCCATGCTCCTTTAATTAAATTGGCAAGGTGCCAAGAGTCGATAGTATGAGGAATATTCTCTCAAACATTCCATCACATATCATAGATTTTCCAAGTCCTTCTTCGAAGTCCCAATGATGATGTGAGCATTAGCATGATTAAATATCAATCATTGAATCATAGTACACCCTTTGGCCATGCTCATTTCTCATCATGTATTGTTGATTCATACTTCAAATTCCAGATCACATCAACGATGGGAGAAAAAAGGTGATGGTAAAAAATTAAGCCACATGTACCTTCTTGAAAATCAAAGGCACAAAAGGTATCACCCAAATCAATGCTTCAAAATAGAAATGGCATATTAGAATAGAGGACCACATTTCTCATCACCCATTTAAATAAGGCAACTGTAAAGCTATCAGCAATGAAGAGAATCAAAAGAGTTTTAAAAGGCCATCATGCATTGTGAATTCAAGACATAGAACTAAAAACCAATTAATGATAGTGAAGCAACCAATGATACAAAGAGAAACTCATATCACTCATCGCATTAATGTGAAGCATACATATAGAATTCTATCTGCAATGAGTGACCAAGTTAGCAATGAACTGGGATTTAAGTAAGACAATTTTCCACATGGTTGTAAATAGGGTTTTGAATAGTAATTAACACTATGAATGAATTTAATTCATCCAACTACACCTGTGACTAATTTTAGTGAATATTTAATCTGGTAAGTGGTGGCACAAATTACTAAGATGATGAATATTAGAATCAAATCAATTGAATAGAGTATAACATTCAAAGCATATATGATTTTAGGGTTTTGTAGGATTTAATTATTAGAAAATTCCCTCTAATATAATTTAATGTTGTAAGCCTCGATGTAGAGGTATGGAATGGATTAAGATATTTGGTAAACCTTGACATTCATATCTTGATGATATGTATTGTAGTGAAAGGATCGAGATGAAAAGGACACTTGCTAGTGAAGATAGCAAGTGTGGTAAACCTTGATAGAGGATTCTAGACAATTTGATCATAAGTGAGAATCTCAAGTTAGCAATTGTAGATCCATGGAGTCATTCAACTTGAAGATAATCAAAAAAATGTCCAAGGCATTGCATCTGATAGATGTGAGTCGAGTGAGAATAGTTTACAAGGCCAAAAAGAGTTGAACAAAGGTATGTATTGTTGGGAATGTGGTAGAGGAAGAGTGATGAGAGATTAGTGTAGAAGACAAAGTATGGACATTTTGAATGAGTAGAACCTAAGAAAAATAGAGATTTAGATCTGGGTTAATATTCAAGAGTGAACCATCAATTTTTAGGGGTTAGGGATGCTATGTTTCTTTTTGCTCAATTAGGGTCTTTCACCTAAAGGAAAGAGATAGATCCCACACCAAAAATATATGTGGTTCAAACAAATTAATGTATGTATGATGGATATATGCCTAAATGAAATGATCAAGATTTAGAAAACTGATAAAATATATTGATTAATGAATGGAAACTAAGGAAATGTAGATTGTTTGAAAACACATTATGATATGCAAAAAAACCTAGAAATGAATGTAAATTGCAACAAAAATGGATGAAACTAAAAGTGTGCACATGAGATATTGATGGATATTAAAAATGACTTTTGAAATGCTACTAATCCTGATTTTTAGGCCTGGTGGGACTCATCCACCATCCTAGGTGAATTAGTCCCAGTTTTGTGTAACTATTCTAGAGCCCATTTCAGACAAATAGGTATCTAAAAATGCAGAAAACCAAAATCAAGCCTAGAAGTGGGGCTCATTCGATACCCATGGGAAATGAGTCCACTTTTAAATTTTTGAATATTCAAAGGTGGAAATAGGAGCCTTTGCTCTAAAATTTCTACTTCTCCGAGTGTTTGGCTCTAAAATTGTCAAATTCAAGCTCGAAGGTGACTTTTTGTTGATATTTTGCCTTATCCAATGAGGAGATGACTTGAAAATATTTTCAACTTGATATTCAATGATTTCCAAGCATCCAAGATGCGTAAACCTACAAACACATAAGACAAGAGAGATAAATTTTGAATGTTAGGGCATGTGGGTTTGCCTTGGTCAAATCCCTTTATAGGTAATTAAATCAAAATGATGAAAGAGTGTAATGAAGCATGAAATAATGAATTCAATACCTTTCCATGATGTTTTATCTTAATTTTTTTCTGAAATGGAGGAAGATTATGTCCGTGAATGTCTTTGGAAGTTTTCTTCATGACTTAGGGTGATAAAACCCTAACTTTCTTTACTTGAAGGAGAACATGGATGATGAATGAATTATAAAATGAGTTAATGGATGAGAATTAGGATTTAGAGACTTTATTTTATATAAAATTCACCTTATTCACATGTTAATTGGATCCCCAAGGCTAACATGAAGAAAAATAAAACTTAAATTCAAAAATTTCCTACTCAAAAGTAAAAAATGGCCCAAATGGGACTCATTCACCACCTTGGGTGAATCAGTCTCACCTGGTAGGGACTTATTGAGCACAGATGGTGAATTAGTCCTAGAGGGTCCCATTTGACAGCTAGGATGCTAGGAAGTAAGGAAATAAGGTTTGTATGATGACTTTGTCAGGTATTTCATTAGATTATGACTTGAGATGCACAATACGAGGTAATAAGGGCCTATTAGTTATGATTTAAAGTTCAATCAGGGCTTGGGACATAAAATTTAATGTGAAAGTGTGATTAAATAAACTTTACAACACTAAAATGAGATCCACTTAGCCAGGAAAGGCACAACATCCAATGTGAATGTGTAGGACACATTACAACATTAGATTAACATTAAGTTTATTTTACAAGACTTCTATATTGATGTGAAAATGCAATTAAATATACTTTATAGTATTGAATTAAGGGAAGATGGGTTCATTAAGTCTAGAAAAGTGTGAAAGTCTTTTACAAAATTTTGCAACACTTTTACAAAACATCATTAATTGTATTTGAAAGGTTCCAAGGCCTAGTGTGGATGTGAAAAACACCTCACAACACCAAATCATGGCCTTATTAAGTCCAATTTGTCATCAATTATTCTTCAAATCAAGCAAGTTTCATTTTTTATGGTACAAAGAGTAGAACAAAGAATGTTCTAAGTGTAGAGGAGAAAAGAGTGTAGAGAAGAGGGATGTGTTGTTGAGATTATAGCATTCTTAGTAAAGAGTAAGTTGCATAGCTTGCAACAAAGTATTGTGTAGTTGCAAAGCAAGTTGCAACATTGAATTGTAAATAGAAATGTATTTTTCAATGTAAATATGATTGGTTGGTTCCATCAAATAACTTAGTTGGTGCTTAGTGTAGGGGATTGGTGTCTCCTTGGATTTTATGCTCCTAAATCATGGAGTTAGTGTTTCCTTTGGGTTGGTTCCCTTGAACATTTTAATAGAAGATTTGATTATGATTTTGGATTTGAGTAGTAGACTCAAGAAGCCTTCGTCACAATGGTTTTTCCCATCTTGGGTTTTCCACATACATCATGTCTAATGGGATTTTGTGTGTGTCCATGATTATCTCTTAGCTAGTTTAGTAAATCTACATAAAGGGCTAAAATGAATTGATCTGCAGAATTGATTAAGGGATTAGGAAGCTAGTCTACACAAAAGAGTTTTAAGAGCTAAGTTTTAAGATCTACTGATTCACCCCCCCTCTCATTAGATTTTTGTGTTCCAACATAGACATTGTCTTAGCGTTTTCCCTAGCAAAGTAACCAATTTTTTGGTTATTTTTAATGAAATAAGCTTATCTCACAATTTAGCCTATGGAATTTTCATCTTCCAATGGTTAGTTAATTAGAGAGATTGGCCAAAAAATGAGTGAAATATTGCAAGGCTTTCCTCCTACACTTTGGGCTCTACAAAACTTGGGAGGGTGATCCCACAATGTATCTTAAGATCATCTTTTCCAATTAATCATATACATTATAAATAATAGATAGGCTCAACTCAAAATTGCTTTGACAATAGAATAACATGAAAGATCTGGAAAATCCTTACATATTAATTATTTACAAAGAAATAGAACATGGTAGATTTCAACTTGATGTACATTTTACCAAAATTTTAAATAGTTCAATGATATGAATGTATTTGTTGCAAAGATCAAGAACAATTATACACAACATAAATCCTACAATAGTACCTTAATTTAGGGTATGAGATCTAATACAAATGCAAATAATCCTTGAAAACAAATGAAAACTTAGAATTATAGAGTTTGCACAATGTTGCATTACAAGGTTAACCTAAATTACTCAAAAATAGAACTCATTATCATATCTTGACACTTGAACCATTAAAACCTATGATTTCATCTAAGTGATTTAACAAATTATTTGAATTCAAACAAAGAAAAAACCAGACACTCATCATAACACAATGAGGATCTCTTAAAAAACCCTTGATTATTTCATTAATAGCTCAAAAGATGAATAGATTTAAAGAGAATTAGCCTTGGAGATATGCCATTCTTTATATTCAAGATTATTATTATTATCAAATTTTTCTTACAAAAAAAAAAGACTCATAACCTAAATGCAAACTCTATTATATTCTCTCTATTCACTCTCTACAAAATTTTCTTTAGGATCAATTAACAACCTATATGATTAGGCTTGAATTCCCTATTATAGAAGTAAGGGAGTAAAACAAGCTTTAGGAAAATGTACACATCTCATATTTTCATTTAACATTCACAATTACATTCAAAAGAAAGTTATATTTTCCAAAAATTGACTAAGATGTTCATATAAGACAAAAACCATTTCTCATTCATTGATGAATATTTCTCCCACCTTCATAAAGGTGCTTCAGTTAGTGCAAATATTCCTTCCACAAGCTACAATGCCTTTTCCATGTGCTTCCAAAACCTAAGGTGAAAAGCATGAAATAAAGAAAGAAGAGAGAAGAATACACCAAATAATTTCAACATTTGTAGACCATGTCATAAATTTTGAATTGGAGAAAATATAATATCTAAACATTGGTAAATCAAAGGCCTAATATGTACTAGTTCTAGACCATGTGTTGTATTTCTCTTGCTGCAATCATCATTGTTGGAGACATAAGATAAAAATTTCATCACCATTCCACTACTGGAGCAACCTACATGTCCAAGATGTCAACATACAGGTCTGGACTTCCAAATATCAAATTCCTCCTATGAAAGCTAATTAAATGCAATAACCTAGTCAAATTTGATCCTATATGGGGTGTATTTTATCACCACCTAGTTTGCCTCTTTGTCAAATTATTTAAGGAATATTCCTATGTGAGAAAGCCTATCCATGTTATTCTTCAACATTTCAACATGAACCCCATCACAAATCATCTCTCCCTGAGTTGTTATCACTTTTCTTGCTTGGTCCTTCCATTCCTATAGACGTTTGACCTCACCATTTTCAATCAACCCTTGGAATTCCTTAATTTCATTTACAAGTTTGAAAGTTGTGCTAATGCTAGGTGGCTAATTAGCACCATGCTTTGATCCAATAGCCATATCTCTTAGTTCTTGGAACTTGGGGATCCACTTATCCATCAATGGGATGGCAAGCTCCTTGTGCCTATCAAATTTCCTTATTGCAACAAACATCAAAGAGTAGTTTGAGTGAATAATGTTTAACCTTCTCTCAATCACCTTATTCAAATGTTCTAGCACCACCATCACAATCTTCAATTTTCTCAAATGAATCAAATCATCAAAATGTTGACAACTCTCCTCATAATTCTTAAGTTTCTCTATCAACTCTTCCTTAGATATTTCTTCCATAGGAGGTGCATTTGATGTAATCAAAGTTGACTATGTAATGGGCACATGCTTAGAGCTAAGAGGTATAACTTTAGTTGGGACTAGAAGTGGTGAAAGAATAGGAGAAGGTGGAAGATTATCTTGTGGAGATGAGGGAGAAAGAATGGCTTCTTGTGATGGGCTTGGGCCATGCATTGACTAAAAATTATCCTTCAACAATACAATTTTCAATTGCATCTCAACAATTTTCTATTATCCCACATTGTATTTAGTGACTATATCATTATACATTATTCTAGGCTTGTCCCTCTCTTCAATTAAGGACTCTATTGTAGCTTTGGTGAATAAAGCTACAATAACATTCAATGTAGTTGCTTCTATACTTGATGTATCTACTATTTTAATAATCAATCCTCCTCTAACACCTATAGCTAGTTGTGCAACCTTTAGCTTATTATTATTTAGGGCCAAGGCCCGAATAGCCAATATGTCCTATTGGGAACTAAATTCTAATCCTTGTAATTCTAGTGTCACTTATTCTTTAGTTGTAAATATTGGGGAATCATTCCTTTTGACTAATTGAAATGCAATGGCTAATGCAAGATCCAATTTTGGTAATAGTAGCACACCACACTTTCTAACTAATTCCTTACAGGCTTAGCTTTAGTGGTATTTCGATACTTGATCCTCATCTCATCACGGAATTCAACCTCTATAACTACTTTTGGAAACTCAAGGATTTTACTTTCTTTCATCTCTATTCTCATAATATATTCTTCATAAATACGTCATCATCCATAAAACTTTCACAAGCTTCAACTCTAAGATCAACTAAACTATTCACCCTAGACTTATTTTAGCCTTACTCAATCTGAGACATAAGATTTGTGGCATTGTATCTATTTTAGGATAAGTTATACCTTGCCTTATCTCATCTTTTGTAACAAAATATCTTCATTTGACTCATTAGTAGGATAGTCAACAAGGCCACTAGACTCAATCTTTTGCTTCTTTATTGGTGGCTCCCTTTGTGATGATGACTCCCTAGGAGGTGAATCAAGCTCAATTATATATGGGATGGATGAATGTGGTGGTGAAGGTGGTGGTAGTTTTTTTTGAGGATAGGATGCCCTTGAATCCTCTAATTGGGTAGGAGTAGCAATGGTTATCAAATTTTTCATGGTACTCTTCCTCCTATCAAAGACTTACACCTTCTATGGTGGTTGGTAAGTGGGTCTTTCTATTGAAAAAATGAAGAAGGTAATCTTCAGGTTTGTTTTCATTGTTGCCAAGATTGTTTGGTAATTTTATCCACAAATTATCTAATCTAAAAGGATCCCCAAATTTTTTTGATATGTTCATAAGGTGTATCAGATATGGCTATACACATTTTTTAAGTACTCTGGTTGATCTGGTTGTGTTACCTTTATGATAGAAATTTGGATTTTTTATCTTATCTTATAGTTTCATGGATTTTTGGTTTTTTAGGTAACGTATTTGTCTATTGGTCCAAGCTGACCAAATCCATATGATATGTTGTATGCACCAAAAGGTTTTTGAATTAAGTTGACAAGTCATTATGAGTTTTGCAAGCTGACCTAGTTAATATTTAAAGATACAATCAATATATAAGTAGAAGGTGATGAAGTGTAGAGAGGTGATAGTGAGAGAGTGATGTGAAGAAGAAGGATTGAAGAAGTGAAGCAGTACACAATGATGTGAAGGTATTTTTGTGTATGTGTAAGACCAAGGAAGAATCTTGATAATCTAGTACATGACCTTAATTGATCTTTGCACATTCTAGGTGTACTTACTCAGTTCATTATTGGTAGTGAGCCATACTTCTTTTTATAATTTGGCGGTAAGGAATTTTTTGTAATTAGGTTGTGAGTCTTTCAAGGTCAGTGAGTCCTAGTAGTGAGACATGTAATACCTTATGATCTGTTATAATATATTGTGAGCTAATCCTCACTGTGGTTTTTCCCTATTTGTGTTTTCCATGTAAAATTCCTTGTGTCAATGTGTTATGATTCATTTTATGATATGGTTTACTATTAAAAATAGTTTTGGATTTACTATTGGTTGGTTAGTAATCAATTATGTTAGAAAAATACTGATTCACCCCCCGTCTAAGTATTTAGCTTATTCAACAATTGGTATTAGATCTTGGTTCCTTCGAAGAAGTCTTATAGCTTGAGGAAGATACCAAAATTTGAATACTTGGCTAACAAAAGCTATCTTTTTCCTCTAGAAGGAAACTCTATATCTGAGGAAATCAATGCTACACTTGAAGAATTAGACAAAAGTGAAGATGAAAAAGAAACTTTGAGATGACACCTAAAGGAAGCAAACGAGTGTATCAGAAAGTTGAGAGAGAAAATAAAAAAATTCAAAGAAAGACACAAAGAAGTCAATGATCGACTAAAAAAGGATAATGAAGAAATTATTGGACTGAAGGTGCAAGTAGAAGAAGGAACACATATCTAGGAATGTAAAAAGACTGAGATCTAGAATAAAAATGATGAATGCACAAAGCTTGAGCAAGAAGTGGTAACCCTAAGATTTGATCTGGTAAAGGCAAAGGCTTATGAAGAAAAATTCAAAACAAGCTCTACAATTATTGATGACTTGATTGCAGTTAAGGTAAAATTCATCAAATCAAGAGTCCAAGGATCAATACCAGAGGGATTCCCATATGATAACCTAATGCTCAAAGGTTACCATCTTTCAATGGTTTTTGTTTCTAATGCAATAAATTTGGATATAAAACAACAAAATGTAGAAGTAGAATGAATCAGAATGGAATGAGTTAGACTATTGGATTCTTTATTAGGCAATGTTTTACTTGCAATAAGTATGAAAAAAGAGCTAACGAATGTAGAATTTAGATGGTGTTGAACTGATTCAATGCTATTAGAAGGATTCAAACATTTCAAGGTCATTAATACATAGGTAATCTTATCATACATAAGGAAAAATAGTGCAGATCAAGGTTAAATACGAATTAGATTCATCAAAGACATGTGGTGTTTTACACTTGTAACAAATTAGGAAACATCTCAAAATTCTACAAAAATAAAATTGGGAACAAACCTAATTTGGAAAAAAAATAAAACCAGTAAACAAAGTATCCCATCTAAAGTAAGGAAACAAATGGGAAAGATTTAAAAAAAGAAAGAAGAACCTATGAAAAGGAATGAGTTACTTACATCTATATCTGCATTCAATGTGGATACCAATACCAAGAGCTGAACCAAGTATTGGCTTCAGTGGGAATAATTACAAAGAAATATTAAAATCCCACGATCCATGAAGTGTCAAGCAGTAACATGTGAATATGTAATAAGAATCATCAATCAAAAGTATTTGGAGAAAATTCCAGCAAAATACAAGTTGATCCGAAGAATTGCAGAGAATCTTATTATTTAGTAGTCTGTGTTTCATAAAGAAATATTTTAATAAAAAAAGGGGGACCGAAGTACAATAAATGTGAATTAGGGTAAAGTTTATAAGTATTAAAGCAAGGGTCAAAGCTAAGGTAAAGTGCATTAGTGTGTTTGGAGAAAGGAGTGAAAGCTGAAGTGTGTTGAAGGTGAATCAAAGTATCGAAACCCTAATGTTCTTGCGAAATAGAAAAAGGTACTTCATTTTATCCATACTCTGTTAATTTTGTTAAAGAAGGACTTTGCTAAAATGCATTTTTGAATTAGTTAAGGATAATGGCAACTCCCACTCTTGTGGAAGCATTTGAGAGACCCCAACCAAAATTTAAGAGAGTTTCATGGAAAGTATATGAGAATGATCCCATGGGTGTGCTTTTTGTTAGTGTAATTAATATTTAATTACACTTGCATAACTTTACTTAGGTATTATTTATTTTCTAGGTTAATTAATTCTCATCTTTATCTTATTGAGCTATCTTGTTGCTCAAGATAAGATTAGGTTTATGCATCTTTGCTTTTATAAAGCAAATCATTATCTTATAATTATTGAATTATCGAATAATATTATGTTGCACATTGTTTTGTAACCTCTCTGCTTTTTCTAATTTTCTCTTCTGTGGAAGGTCTTTTTCTGGTTTGCAATCTAATCTTGGTTTCTAACATGGTATTAGAGCCTTGATTTGCAGCCCCTTCTCATATTTTTGAGAAAATCATTGCAGGGTTCGTTTGGAATTCCTCGATGGTATCATGCCTTGAGTTCATCTATATGTCATTTTGGATTAGATCAGGCCTAACCATTGGATTCAGAGCATTGTAAAAAGTCAAGATTGACTTTTATTTTGTAGATTTTGGCCATCATTTGCCAGATCTGTGAGGGTTTCAGGCTAGGAGATTTTTTGCAAGGTCTGGGGGTAGCCAAATTTTTGGAGTAGTTTCAGTAGGAATGGAGGTCACCATCGCGTTCACAATGGCCAAAAACCTCAAGAATGCCCTTCGTTTCATTGATTTCTGAGTAGTTGATCTAGAAGGCAAAAAAAAATTCCTGGGGGGCCGTATGGCATCCCCAACACACCTTCGATGCACAAACATTTAAAAAAAATTAAAAAATAGAGTTTTTTGGGTTTCAGGCCGGCGCTTCCAACTATGCAGAAACCCGCTGCCCAGCGGTCACTACACCACCGCCACCACCGACCTCCACCACCAGTCTGTCGCTGGCTTGAGCATAGCCCCCTGTGGGCTCCTCCTCCGTCAGCCCTGGTCACATTGACGATCAGGGCTCTCCTTTCAACTCGACCGCTATAAAATATTTCGGGTGAATATTCCTTCCATCTGTGCCAGCCCCTGATCGGTCAGCCTCAAACCTATGGTCATATTGAATGACTAGGAGCCTATGCCCAGCACTCAGCCAACCATAGCACTGGAGAATATTCCAACAATTTTGCTAAAGATTTCGATCGAATATTTCTAGATATAGAATATTCCGTTGCCATCAAATTTTTTTGGCAAGGTGGGGGCAATTTTTTGCCCTGACAGCCAGATGGCCATCAATTTTTTTTCCATGAAGTGTTCACATCAGCATGACGTCACCCGGCTGTATGGCCTCTTTGCCCCTCCTAGCCCTGATTTTTCCTAAAGGAGCTATTTTTTTCTTTTGGTCATAACTTGGGCATACAGTATCAAAATTGGGAAAACAAGATATCACCAGAAAGCTGGTTCTGAGAACTTTCTAGTGGTGTTGTTTATTTTTTAGTATTTTTTTGCTTATCTACATTTATTTCTATTTGATGTTAGATGTTTATTTTGGACTTCTGAGCTCATAACTTTTTGCCACAATCTCTGATTTTCGTCTTCTTTGTAGTGTTGGAAAGGTATTGAGGAGCCCTATCTTGATGTCCATGCACTTTTTTCTGTATCTATCACAAATTTATCATTATTCCAGATTTTTCACAATGGGTGTTTTGGAGATTACTTGGATGTTTTGGCAATTGGAAAGGTAAAACTTGAATATTTGTACCTCATTTCAGTACCACATCATGTTATTTTATGTTTATGCATGCATTAGCATTCTCTCCTTTTACAATTGTTGGGTTATTGTAATAAACGAACTAAGATAAAGTTTCATCAGGGAGGTTTCTTGCATAATAAACCTGATTAGAGTGTAGTTTTCACTTTGATCTCCATATCCATCTTGATCTATTGGTAGCTCGTATGGGTTATTTGGTTTCCTAGTTTCTTTTGGCCACTTTTTTTTCTATAGCTTGATACATATCGAATTCATCGGTTCACACTTTAGTTGAGAGATTATGTTTCTTGATCCTCATTGGTTCAAATTCTTCTCAATTTGAGGGCCATGTTTTTATGGTTAATGTTCTAGAATCTTGATGGTACTCGTCCTATGGGTAGTTTTAGTTTCAGTTTGGCATTGGCTTTGAGAGACACAACTTCTAGATTTGTCATCATTATGGGTCCTTTCATCCTTTCATCTACTGTTGCTTACAAATTCTAGGGTTGATCCAGTATGTGAGTTTCCAGTGTTCCTTGGCACTGGGACTGATGTTGCATTTGTGATTCCGATTGGTATTTTACAAACAAAAGTATCTTTCCTTGCTTTCAGGATTTGGGGTTCCATTGTTGCTTCATCAGAGTTCTTCTAGTGCTTCTTCACAATAGTTCATCTCATTGTAGGGGGGTTTTGTCCCATTGGGTTTTCCTTCTCTACCTCATTATTGCATTTGTACATGGGTACCTGATCAGGGCTTGTTGCCAGGACCCATTCATGCTTTCTTGCATTCATCTTAGTTTTAGGTGCATGCTTTGTTAGTCTCCCTAAGTTGCACTTATGGGTGGGGTGTTAGTGTAATTAATATTTAATTACACTTGCATAGATTTACTTAGGTATTATTTATTTCCTAGGTTAAGTAATTCTCATCTTTATCTTATTGAGCTATCTTGTTGCTCAAGATAATATTAGGGCTATGCATCTTTTCTTTTATAAAGCAAATCATTATCTTGTAATTATTGAATTCTTGAATAATATTATGTTGCACATTGTTTTGCAACCTCTCTGGTTTTTTTGATTTTCTCTTCTGTGGAAGGTCTTTTCTAGTTTGCAATCTGATCTTGGTTTCTAACATTTTCACAAATCCCAAATAATGTATTAACCATTGTCAATCCCAAGACCTCCATTCATGGAAAATTGGATGAATTCAACCACCAAGAGCTAAAACATTTATGGGATAATGAGCTAATAAATGGGGAGCTTTTGTTGAAACTGATAAATGAAAACCTAGTTTAGATGAGATTAAATGTTTGGAATTGGTTTCCAAAATTATCTAATGAAAGTGAAGCAAAATTTGTGAGGATGGTCCTAAGTAGGGTTCAAAGTAATCTTATATGGGTAAATGCACCAGGTGTTATTAACAAGTAGGAAATTTGTGCGGTGACTATTCTCTATGATACAAGACCTCTTCTAGTACTAAAATCCATGAAAAATGATGAGGTGACAAGGTTTACCAGTGCTACCTTTGACAGAAGAGCCTTAACTACAAATTCTATCACAAAACCTACCATAAAATATGCTACCATCATCATTGGATAGAAAATCTACTTGACCAATAGGGAAAATTCTATTTCTGCTACAACTATCCATAGTACATACAAAATGGTGAGAAAAGGGAAGGATTTTGACCAATGTGAGTTTCTTAGTATACAATTTATGGAAAATTTGAATGGAAGCAAGACAAAGAATCATGTTTTAAATTATAGCACTCTAGTTGTATGTTTTTTGTTCTATTTTTAGAAGGAGCTACTAGGATGGAAAGGGATAAACTGGGATGTCAATAGGCCAATAGCACATTAGATATTTGATCATTTGTTTAGTCTAGGAGACTTTAGGGCATGAAACAATGCCCTAACTACCTTGTTTGTTGTTTATGAAAATGAAATGCATGATAGAGAATGGATTCCAACGAGTTTGGTGAAGAAATATGAGAAGGAAATAGAATTCCTTGTATCGACTGATGAATGCATCATTGATGTAGTTGAACCATTAATTTGATGGATTGAACCATTGGGGTATGAAATTGAAAAAGACATTGTAAAGAGGTATATTGAGATACTATTAGATAGTCCTAAAGACCCCTCTCTTCCTAGGCATGGAACATATCAAGAAAAATCTACAAAAGTACATTTGGAGCTAACCACATCCAAAAGAAATAAGAATATTGATTCTTTATTTGAAGGACAATCTTACACAAAAGAAGACTTGGAAATTTTGAAGGAGGCCATAGATGATAGAAAAGTCAAAACTATTGAATAGTCCTTTGGTCCCAGGAAGTGTGGAATTTATCCTCTGGTGTTGTCTGAGTACCTCCCAGTGCTACAAATGTTGAGAAAGGAAAAAGGAAAGAACAAAGTTCCCTTGCACCTGTCAAGGGGGATGGTCGTACTGGTCCTAGCATCCGAGAATCTAAGAGAAAGGAAATAATTATTGCTACACAATCCACTAGTTCAGGTAAAAGAATATTAAAAAAAAATGCTAACCAAATAGTAAATATGAGTAATGTTGTTCTACAAGAAATAAAGCTCAGTTTAGAAGAAGAACCCTAGCTAAAAAGAAACAAGAAGTTTAGTACTTCTCAAGAAGAAGCTAGAACCAATGTACATATCTCTACAGATGAGGAATCAAAAGAAGCTAAGGATGCTTACTGGATTCATGTACATGAGATGAATAATGAAGAAGGATAATTTGATCCTATGAAGGACCTACCTGAATCTTCCCTGATAAGAGATCATCCATCTTTATATATAAGTGCTTTAGTGAACAACATGATTGATATTGATCTTTTTCCAACTACCAAATTATTTGATGAAGTCAGTGATGAAGGAAATGAAAATATAATCAATGCATTTTTTTATAATATAGTTATTTGTAATGTAAATATGGAAGCCATATAGTCAAAAGTGACTTAAAATGTTTAGAAAGCATTAGTGCTTAGAAGAAAAGAAACCTTAAATATTGAATACAAGATAAGAAATGAGCCTTTAAGATCCATTAGTTCTACCCATTCTAACATTGAAGCTTCTAATTTACTAAAAGAATGCTTTAAGTTGTTTAGAGTTAAGTAGACAGTAAACATGATAATGACTAGAGAAGATGAATACATGAAAAAAGTATGGAAAGATACTTAAGAAGTCATTAGGCAATTTGGAAGGAATCCTTGGGCAAGAACCAATTCTTAGTCCCACCTTGTTAAGTTACAAGAACCTGCTACTATCATAGAAGAAATGGATAATCCAATCATGGAAATTGTTGAGGAAACCCTTGCTGTCTTAGAGACCCCCATCCCTCTCACTGACATAGAAGAAACTACTAGTAAAAGGTTAAGCGATCATAATGAAAGGCATTTTGGTGACAAACAAGGGAAGCATCAAAAACCTACCGAAAACAAGAATGAGGAAAAGGAGAAAAAAAATGGAAAAGATTTGATGAGGATAGAAGGAAGAAAGAAGATAAATATAGACCCTTTGGAAAGACATCTATAGAAAATAAAGAAAAAATTTATAAAAAAAAAAGAAGAAAAGAAGGAAGAGGAAGAGTTGAAAGTCAGTGCCGCTGAGAATCCTCTAGGACCTAAACTATCAATACAATATAGAGAGTCATCTAGAAGTACTCTTAAAGTTATTCTCTTGAGGCTAAAAGTAATTAAACCCGGAATTTCACCTCAACTAGTTAAGCTGCCATCTCATCCAGGGTATGAGGACTTGACATAAATTTTACCACATGACATAATTAAATTGAGTGATACTTCTCTTACCCCTTTCACACAAGACATTGTGGAGACATATGAAAAGGGGATGTGTTGATACAAGAAGTTTCTAAAGCTCTACAGGAAACTCCCCCTAGTGTCTTAACAAATAACTCTCTAGCACCAATCGAAAAGTTGAAACTCATGGTTGAATTAGTCAAAGAACTTGTAGTGCCCCTCCATTCTCACCATGGATGTGCAGGTAGTTTAGCTTTGGAACTTGGAGGTGAAGGTAAAATAATAAGTATATTTAAAGCTATGTGCTAATGATGTTAAGTAGTTGATGTTGTATATTACAAATTTATGGACTACGTGTGGAGGTTAGGATAAGATTTATTATATATGTTTAAGGATAGGTTTATCATAATGTGTTTGTCTGTTTATATGTATATATTTATGCATGACCATTTTGCGTGTTGCAGGCTGTAAGTACTAGGCATTGACTCCACCCGAATTGGCAAGTCTGAGTGTACCTTGAAACCCAATGGATAAGTTGATTAGAGATAACACTTGATCTCCTACCCTACCCATCATCTTCGAAGAGGATTAGTATCTGGTCTGATACCTTGTCAGTGTTAGTTTTTTCTGTGGCCAGTTGGTGTTGCTTGAGGTCTTGCTTTCAACCCTGGTTAAGGTTTTGGTAATTGATTGGTATTTGGCTCTTTTTAATTTAAAATTGTTGATAAATGCCTATAGCTATTTTATGTACTAAATAATTGGTGTATACTTTGATAGAGAAATATATAAATAAATAATCATAGTGAATAATAAAATAAAATTAAAGTGGGGTGTTATAATTAATAAATATTAAAAATAACATGATGAATAAATAAAAGAATAATAAGGTTTGAGTTATTTAATTAATTTTTATGTATGCATATATGGGTAAATGGGTTTTACCCGTTGGTGTGAATTTGAGAATTTATCATAATTACAAAGTTTAAATGAAATATTTTAATAGATTATTGATTTAATAAATTAAATTAAAAATAGCCATAATCAGTTGGAAATTCTCGTGTGCAATGAATTTTTCTTCCTCTTTATGCAAATATTTTGGGGTTTTATGGATTTTCGACAGTTTTTGTTTTGGGGAAAAATGAGGTGAAAAAATTTGCCTATAAATTTTTACATATATTGTTGACCTTGCTGGGAACTTGGGTTTTTGGAAATTTGATTGACCTTGCTGGGAACTTGGGTTTTTGGAAATTTGATTGGGGGATTTGGAGAAATTGGAGTTGCCAGTGGAAGTAGAAACTCAGCATCAATTCCATCCCGCCAAGCATTGGATCGAGGTTGGATCTTGACCCCTCATTTACATTTGCTTGCATGTGTGTGATCGAATTGATTAGTTCTTCTCATTTTATTTTTGAAAGTGGATGTGATTGTTTTATCTTATTTGTGAATGAAACTTTTAGTGATTCCAACATCAAAGAAAAATATTAATGAGTGATTATTTTCTTTATGTTCCGTACGTTGCTCCAATAAATGTAGATGGGTACCTTGAGAAATATATATATATATATATATATATATATCTTGTATGGCAGTGATATTAACAGAACCCTTCTGCTGAAACGCCACGCTTGTATTGCGATGGTTGATACGAATATTTCTATGCTTTCTGAAAATACTTTCTAGACCTTGCTTTTTGCTTCACCTTATAGAATTTTTTGGACAGCGATTAACTTGGTCCTTGGCAACCCAATGAATCGCTATTTTCTTCTTTTGATGGAAAATAATCCATATCTTTAAGGAAGACTTTGAACCACTCTCCATCTGCATTCTGTTGCATTGCTATCCTACTACCATTGCATTCCACGAATTGACATCTCTTTGAGGCATTCTGTTAAAAAGTTTGGGTGCTTCCCTTTGTTTCCAATTCATAAGTACATGTCTGTCAAGGCAATTTAAACAATGGAATCTGTTATACTCACATACGCCAGCCACATACAGTGGAAATAGGGCTTAACACCAGCCAATTGCATTTGCTTGAAATTTTCTTAAGCCTTGTTTTTTAAACGCCTTGCATGCGCCCTGCTATCATTTCACAACATGGGACAGGATCTCTTGGAGACCCTTCGGTCATATACCCCATGTGCCTCCTCCTCCTTGCAGCGCCATCACTGCTATTTCCGTGTGCTCTCTCCTTTCTGCATCACTACACTTGCTTTTGATATGCGAGTTAAAGCTTGGTAATGTATAATGTGATTTCATGTTGATAAGCTTATTTTATGATTTCAATACGATTAATATTTTATATTGTATGCTATGGTTGTAATTTAGTAAGTTTTGGTTATGCATTTTTACTATTCGTTATACTTTGACTGTTATAGATTTTAAATTATAATGGCATTTGATAATGTCTTTTTATGATCGCATTCTCAAATTATATATATATATATATATATATATATATATATATATATATATATATATATATATATATATATATATATATATATATATATATTTACGATTGTGTATATATATATGAATATTATATTATATTATGGTAAATAGTAAGGAATTGATTTTCCTATTTGTGAAAGATTGTATGGTAAATGAAGAAGAAAAGATTTTTAAAAAGAATGTTATTTAATAAAAGAATTTTAATAGAGTGGTTACTGATAAATGGAGTATTTAAATAAGTATAGATAAAGGAACTGGGTGTTTGTTATTAAACTAAGCACTTAATTGTTATAGATATTGAGTGAATTGTTGTGTTAAAAAATAGACAGGTAAATGAATTTACATCAAATAGCCTTATTACTTGAAGGTGAAACAATAAAGTCAATAAAAAATGAAGGTAAATGCTAGGTTATTTAACTTAAATGTCTTATATTAAATGTTGAAAGATTTTATTTCTCTCTATTAACTATTCAATAAGTAGATGTTAGTTACTTTTTAAATTATTTAATAGAATTGTTGTGTAATTTAATTAGTTGGAATATTGCTATTATATATTTTTTTAAATATGATTTATTCAAGGTAGGGGTTGAAGCCTTCTTATTACTAGGCCATTATCTTTCATTTCGATCTTTCTCCTATATCAAGATAGAGATTGAGATCTTCATTGATGATTTTATTTTATTTTATGTATAAATCAAGGTCTTCATATTATCTAGAATCGTTCATGCTTAAACCTTATTGGATACCTAAATAGGTCAATATCATCCGATCTAAAGTCATCTATACAAAAGAAGTATTTACCATCTTGTCAAGTAGTTATGATACTGATGTATTGTATTAATGGTTACATGTTATTTCCTTAGAGCTCAAATATTAGCTTGCAGTCATAAGCTTGGATTTCATAATTAGCAAATGGAACCATAATAATACTTGTTTTATACCAATCTTCCATAAAGACCATCTTGACTATTTAAATACTTCTCTGAGTTGAATATTTAGTGTAAGAGGATTAAATTCCTACACTTACTTGAAGTTATGAACCCTTTATGAAGATATATTATTAACTTGAATCATAGATTTACATGTGTAAAAGGAACTCATATAATAGTATTCCTAAGAAAAGCAAATCATTAATGACTTAGTATTATAAAAATTGAAGTATTTAATAGATAATTAAATAAGAAAATTTTACTTGTAGTTGCTAATATCAAGATGTAATTCGTTATCTAGAAAAGACTAATAAAATGCAACTAAATCATTAGAATAATGAGATGTCTCATAAGGACATTAGAATTTTCATTTGTGTGGATATTGCTATTATTTCCTTATTGAAGTTTAAATTATATGTTGTTAGAGGGAATATGTAAATCTTAAAATAATTTTCTAATACTTTCAAGTAAATATTTGATCTTTAATTTGATTTCATTTGAGTTATTTAATTTTAAGAAAGAAAAATAAAAATGTTATATAATCAAGATTTTTGTCTAGATAGTTATTGTTAAATTAAGTAGCTAATTTTTCATAGATAGATGAAATGGGTAATTAATTAAAGTGAATTGTTTTACTTAATTATTGATAGTTGAAAGTTAGGGTTCAAATCTACACTTATGTATAGTTTTTTTACCTAAAAGTTAAAGGATAATGTTAATTAGGTTGATTTGTGTTCGAAATAATTTAAAGATATCTCAATTATTTGTTATATCCTTACGATAGTAAAATTGAATAGATTAATGTATGTCTCTCATGATGATTTAAAAGTTAGTTTTGTGAGCATTATTATTATATATTTGATTGAGTGATTTATGGATTATTTAGTGATAATATAAATATTTGTGTAATTAGTTTTTAAATTGTTAAATTGTTATGTTTCATTGCATGAGGTTGTGAATGTCTTCATGGTTATGATTAATTAATTGTGTTTTGAATATTGGAGTAGTGTTTATGTAATTGTTATCAATGGGTGTCATTTGTGCAATGTATGTACCATTGGGAGATCTGTTAAATATGTTGGTTTATAAAGGCCTAGGAGGGAGTATACATGTATGTGTGGTCCTTATAATTATGTAACCTTGGAGGTGGTTTGGCTATATGGTTGGTCATCTGTATTGTGTGAAATGTAAATCCTAAGGGTGTTGCCCTCTTATCTATGTATGGATTCATGATATTTTGTAATGATATTTTATGGAAAGGTATGCATATGTGTATTGAATGAAATGCAAACTCTAAATGTTATATTGCCTATTCTTGATGGTTGAATTGTGGCTATGGGTTGGGACATGGGTTCATGTTGTTTTGATCAGAGGTTATGTGATTGTGATAAGTGTGTAAGATGGACAATGCCTTGCTTGATGTGTAGGGTTTACTAGTTGCAAGTAGGGGGAGTGGCTCTCAATGGGGTCCAAAACTCAAAGTGGTTTCTAGGATAACCCATTGGAGGGTTTCTTAATCTAGTGATAACCTTAATAATGAATTAAGGTGATGGGTACAATTCAAATTAAAAAAGATAATGATATCCCTCACTCATGGCTCAAGTGCTCGTTTAGGCTTAAGATGGGCTAGGAAAGCTTGGAATGGAAAGATCAACTACCTTGTCCTCATGAAAGGTACATTGATTCTGCATGAGTTTTTATGGGGAACAAGGATTAGGAGAGACTTCCAAGATAACCTAGGATGGGGGTTGGGCCCTAGGAGGATCTACCAGGCTAACCCATATCAAGATATGTGATGACACTCATCCCTATTGCAGTCTAGCATTCCCCAGTCGTATTTTCTCCTTCTGTAATGTGAGGTCCTATGGAAGTGAAGTAAGCACTCTAAGTGATGTTGGTGTTGTTAGCAGTGTTGTGTTGGAGTCCATGTATAACTCTTGATTGTGTTAGCATGTTGCTTTCCTAATTGTCTATGTGATATGAGATCTTGTGTTATCTCCTAGCATGGGGGGTGGACCTCAGGGTTCCACATGCTCGAGAGGTTGGTTCTCTTTCCTCCATTGTGTATTCTTGTTGTATCTTTGTGTGCATGGAGGTTGTTCATTGCATTGTGGATTCTAGTTCTTGTTCCAGTTTGTGAAGAAAACCTTTCATGTATTTGTATATTGGATTGTACTTCCATTGTATCATTTACTATAATTTAATGTAATCTTCCCACATGTACTAAGGGAAGAATTGTTGTAATTATTGTAATGATGTAGAAAATATTGATGTTTTAACCATGTAATGATATTGTAATGTAATGTGTCTTGCATATGTTAGTTAGCTAGAAATGATCTTTAATGTTAGTTATCAGTTGTCACATTATGGAAGTAAGTAATGTAGAATCATTTAATTTGGTGATTTAAAATGAACTTTGCATGTTTTAACATTCTTGTAATTTTTATTGTGAGTAGCGCAACTAAGGAACCTTAGAGAATCTAGGTGTACATGCTCAAATTAACATTACTTTTACTATTAACCAAGTAACTAAGTTTATTTGACTAATTCACTTTCTGCTAACTACTGTCATCTCTTTTAATTTAATGAATTAATATATTTAATTAAAATCCTAATGTTCTAACATCCTCTCATTTGATTTAAATAAACCAAAACATTTAAATTAAATGTCATAAATCAGCTAATTCCATCCAAGTTAATTAATCTAAATTAATTAACCCCTAACCATCATTATCAATCCTCTAGCTTTTGACTCAACCTGGGTCAAACCTAAACCCATGGTCAACTACCCTAGTTGCACACAAAAATCATTTTCCTTAAATAACTAAATACCTTATCTTCCCTCACTAAGGCATATTCTTTGGGAATATTCCTTCATTTACACCACTTATTTAACTTTCTTGTATAGACAATTTCCCTCCAAAAACATCTCAACCATATTCATTTAATGCCTCTTACAAGTGCATTAATCTCTCTTACACATCTCAAATCCTCAACTACATGCATTAACCATGCACATTCTCAAAAATGTGCTCCACCTTCCTCCACTAGCCATGTGACAAGTGTCACAATATAATTTTCTCTTTTTTAGTCCCACATTCCTCACATCTCTCCATTCTTCAAACCTTAAATCTAAAAATACAAGGGACTTCTACTATACAAGTCATCCACAATATTAGCATCTTTGCTATACACACATTCATCTTCATCACTTTCATCTCATCACATCTTGGAAGCTTTTTGTCATTACCATTTTTCATAAAATTCATCTTCTCATCAAGATCAAGAGCTTATCAAGGGGGTGGGAAAGGGAATCCTTTCCACATCAAAGGAGCACCACTCCCACTATGGGATAGGGTTTGATTTTTCTCTCATATGCTTTCTTCTAACCACTTTGGTTTCCTATTTTGTTGTTTGAGTATGTATCATGGTTAAAAATCTCATTGGAATGTTAGATTTGCTATGTTTACCTTGACTTCTATACTAATGTTTATTTTTGAGCATCTGTAGATTTAGCATTTACATTTGGTGCCCACCATGGGGCTCGTAGATTTTCTTCACATTTTCTATGCATTAATTTACTTCTAACTCTTTATTAGCATAACATTTGTGAAGCTTTATAAAGCCTTTGCAATAAATCTATTTTATGCATATCCAGATTAAATTTCTTTGAAGAATTCTTTATAAATGCTAACATACTTTTTTGTGCTTCTACTTCTTGAATACACTTTGACCTGACCCATTTTGAGTGATAGCTCTTGCAACTATTCACTGACAGGAGAACTAAATGCATACGTAGAATATCTATTTGCATCACTAAATTGGGCTCCATATACATTAGGTTATATCATACTTCTCTAGATATTTGGGCCAAAATGATCACATTTTGATTTCTGTATACAATACAATCTCCCAAATATTAAAACACACAAATTCTTGATGAACAAATGGAAGCTAATCTTGAATAAGCATATCACATCTTATAAGTATGAGTTGTTGTATGTAGGTGTTAGCAAATGCCTGCGCATGGAAAGGGACATTTGAGTGTCTCCATTTTCATGTGGAATTAGACCTGTGAGTAAATTATTTACTTGCATTTATGAAACACTAAATTCCCTCATCCATTGTAGATTTTGAGGGAAATTTTCTTGTGCATGAATCATGGAAATCAAACTATGACTTATATGCATGGTAATCCTCATCACATTCACATGACACCAATGAATCCACACACCTGCATGTAATATATTATGTTTCAAAATAACATGCTTCTAGAAGATGTAATATATTTCAATGCATCTCAACTAGTCCATTGGATGTGGTTATCATGAAATGCAAGGATTTTCAAGGCCATGGTGTTGATTTGTTTTGGTTTAATCTCTTCAAAATACAATGCAAATAACAATGTTTTATAGTAAATTTATCTTGCTATTTTTTTCAAGTTGTGCTCAATTGTTCAACTTCTGCACTTTTATTTTTTATGTTCTTAAAGCACACAACTAATCAAATTGGCCTTCTCATGAGTTAACTTTTGGTTGAAATTTTATGAAGCCTCAAAATCTTGATGAATTTGATTACACTACATCTCTACCATCTTGTGCTGATGGTTGTAACATGACAAGGACTGTTCTATGATCCACTTGATGGATGTGTTATGCCCAAGAGTTAGCATTGACGACAAAATCTCTAATTGATGGATGTGTTCTACCCAAGAGTCAGCATCGACAACATCTCTATTTAGGTGGTAATATTAAAAAAGTTAAATTAAGGATATAGATGAAATATATTTTTGGTTATTGTCTCATTTACAGTTCACATGCCTGTTTGCTATAAAAATTCTCTTAATAATGTGATTATTCATAGATTAGTCATATCTATCTAGCAAATGATAACTAATTTTGGCAAGGTTGTGAAAGCAGGTGATAGAAGTGGATTAGTAAGAAAACAATAAAAAGTTTTTTATATCCCTCTTTTGTAAAGAATCCTTGAAAATGTTGATCTAAATCTATATATTGTATTATTTGTACAAGCATTTGAAAGACCTTTCTTTGTCTTGTGCTTAACAGCCTGGTAAATAGTGGTGGGTCACTATTGTACTTTCCATATTCTTTCCTTTGCTAGCATCATGAGGGAGGATTTCCAATGGTATAAAAGATATTCAATGTAATGAATTTCTTCTATTTGTGGGTTTCTCTAACTTAGTCCATTCATTCATCATTATATCAAATAATTGTGCTGACTCAAGAATGTAGTTTAGATTTATTATACCCATATTAAATTGCTACTACACACCTACTCAAAGAGTATTTTATTATGGATATGACCATTTAGCACCCTCATACAATGTATCCCTATCAATAATTTATTATCATCGTTGTCCATTTGGGATCAAGCCTTGCAAGCCTAATAAAACTGAGTAATACTTATTGAGAATTTACTCTACCTGTCAAATCTTAGGCATCTATCTCTCTCAGATCTATCATTTTTAACTATCCACATAAACTAATGTAACATAACTTCTCGATAGAAACAATGGAATGATACTGGTAGGATGCAAAATGCACATTTTCCAATCCTAGATCTGAGCATTTATCTCACATGTGTATGTTGGTTGTGTAAGCTTGTAAATGTTTCTTGTGGTACAAGTTGTCTCTACTTTATTCATTAAAAAAAACCAAAACCAAGGTGATAGCATACCCATTTTTTTGAGAAATATCTTGTGAATTTGACTAAGTGCATAGGATTTGGTACTTGCTTAAGATTTGAATTTTTTTGTTACTATGCTTAGAGTCAAATAATGATCATTTGAATTGTTTGCAATAAATATACACAATCTTTAGTGGTTTCCTTGATTTAATAGCTAACTCATAAATTTGGTGTATGGACAAAAAATTAACTTCACTACTTACTAACCTATCATAAGTGCACCATTGATACGATTTAATCATTTGAGATTTTCCTTCACTTGTGAATTAGGTTTCATAAGTTTAATTTGAAAGTTATCTTGGAAATATAACAACAAATACTCATAGGGGTGAATCACAAAGGATGGAAGATGATTGAGTAATATTACTATTATCCTTGAGGGTAGAATTAGCAAACTATCAAATTTTAACATCTTTTTTCTTAGAGTAATCCATTTTCTTAATTGTTTCTTGAATATGTTGATTAATGATTTGTATATTTAAATATGTTGATAACTAATTTATAGATTTTGTGAAGATGATGTGGTAGCAAGGTGAAAAATCCAAGAACATAATAAGCAGATATAAGTTTGAAAAGTGGGCATTGAACTTGAAAAAGGATTTTTAAATGCTTATTGTAACACTCTAGGAAATTCACTTATTACCTTTATTTTCTATTTTAGGCCAACTAGATCAATTTGGGTTTAAAATCAATCATTATGGTGATTTTTTTGTAGAATTGGCTAAAATTGAACTTAGAAACTTGTTAGAATTTGATTTGGACTAAAATTGAGCAAGAAACTTCTCACTCAAATTTGATTTGGAAAGAGAAAATATCCTTGAGGAGTCCACATGTTACTACTTGTCCCTAGGAATTTTTATCCTTAGAGGCTTCTAAAAATTTGGGCCCATAACTCAATTTTCTCTCTCTAAGTTTAACATTAGGGAGCTATTTCCTTGATTCTCTTGATTTCCACATAATGACCCTTCTGGAATGAAAAGGAATTGAGACATAGACATTCTGTTTGAAAGTTAAAAAAGAAGTGTGGGTGTGGTAAAAGCAATTCATTAACCAAGATTAAACTCAAATTGAACCCGACACATGTGCTAGGTATCTTTTGGTCATATGGTTTTCGATGCAAACATTGGTCTTTTGGTTTGAACTACTCTTAGGAAAAAGCATGTTCTTCACTACCTTGGTCTTATAAAAAAATGTCCTTGTACATTCATTTAGGATCAAATCAAACACTTCATTCATCTAAAACATTTATAATCCTATCCCACAAACAACTTTTAGAGCTTTGGAAAAAATCAAAATTCTATACTTGGGCTAATCCTTTTAAAATGCATCAAAGTCATCTATTTAGTTAGGTTTGTGTGGATGAATCCTTCCTCGCACACTTAGTTAAATTATTAACCCTTTGAATGAATTTTTCCCTACGACCACATCTAACATCTTAGGGTTTACAAGTTCATTATCCAATCAAAACATCAAAATCAAATCCTAATGTCTAGCATTGCTCCAAAGTTCCTAAAAGTTCAACACCCATATCATTCACCCCTTTCATCCTTCATCTCATCATTAGTCTAAAATCCCTTAGAGGTCAACAAGTTCAAAAAACAAGAATAACATGGAATATAAACTCGATTCATACATCATGAGTGATCTAAGTCAACCAAACTATCAAAGCCTTACAATGCCAATTGGCTATCGAAACTCACATTTATACAATCCATACATGGGATCATTATCTCCTATAAACCTCAATGGTACAACAAATGTGATTATTCCCAATCTAAATTTTGGAACACCTTTCCCTATGATAGATTTAAATCAAATTCAAAACTTACAAATCTATCAACCAAAAAATTAGTACATGATTTTTCAACAAAACAACATTATCCCATCGATTCCATACATGCCAAATGTGAATATACCAAGTACAATTTTACCAAACATGAAAAATTCAAATCCACACTTGGTAAACTTTGGGATAGATATGTTTGTGAATCATACAAATGTTGTTCAATTCCAAATAGTTTGCTAACAATTCCATGATTGATCAAAGTCAGAGCATCACCTTGCAAAACCAAAGTTACCTAAATCAAGGAAATATGTTTCCCAACCAAAACAATGTTTAATTTCAACCTATAATTCCAAATCTAAACATCATCCCAAATTAGAACATTTTCCAAAATCAAATTTTCCATGATCCCATAAAAACACATGTATAAATTCCAAATCTTCTTGAACAAAAACCAAATCAACTATATCAAGGTTGTCAAGATCAAATTTTGTGAGATCAAATTGGTACACTTACCAAAATAGTTGATTCATTGTGATAAGAGACATATCCAACCCAAAATCAATACACTCTTCCATTGGTCAAACCATGTCATCAAAGCATTTAGTTGTGTCCATAGCCACACCAAGGACAATATATCGAATGTCAAGAGGTTGGATATCAAGATCAACAACATCAACAACAAACCCAATCACCACATCTCCAAGATCAATCCTAACAAGAATCACCTGAACAAGCACAAATCTCACAAGATCACAAACATGAATACACTCCTTTTGGAGTGACAATCAAAACAGTACTAAGAAACCTAGTTAATTCAAAAATCACCACTCTTCCAAAAGTAAGTGCTTTCAACTCTATCCTAGACGTCCCTTGGAATAGGAGTAGATCTCATTGTGAGTATCATAGAGAAAATCATCATAAAATATCAAATTGTATTCAACTCCAAAATCTCATCCAAGACGTTATTGATAAAAAATTAATAATTATCAAGGACAATGATCAAGATTCAACCATTAGTGATAGTAGTGACAATCTCTCCACCACAATTGTTGAAAATAATGATCATGATCTATCCATCAATGAGAACCTTGAAGATGTTTCTACCTCATCCAATAATCAAATCAACATATATCCAAAGTCACTTTTTAATCATGATCAAAATCCACCAACAATACACAACAATGATCCAATTCAATAAATGTTAACATCATTTGATCCTATGATTGAAAATATTGACAATATCTCCACCACAATTGTTCAAAAAAATTATCAACATCTACCCATCAATGAGCAACTTGAAGATGTTTCTACCTCATTCAATAATCAACTCAACATACATCAAGAGTCACCTTTTGTTCATGATTGAAACCCTTCAACAATATCCAACAATGATCTATTTCAAGGAGTGTTATAATTATTTGATCCTCTTGACATAATCCATGATCCATCAACCAATGATCATGTTGAAAATGTTTCTACATCACCTAATGAGTTAGAGGATATATCTCAAGAATTTAATCCAAAGCATGATCAACATCTTTCACCAAAGTCTAGAGTGGTCCTTTCCAATACATATTGACATCCTTTGACCTCATCGTTATAGATACCAAAGGAATCTTCAACTCATCATTTGATCCAAGTCCACTCAAAGATCAAGAGTATATTGAGCCACTTCCCATGCCTAATGAATATATCCAAGAACCCTTTATAACCAATCCATCCTTTGAAATTGACTCATGTTAAGAACTCAGTCCAAAGTACGTTAGAAGCAGTTCCAACATTAACCAAGATCAATAATTTGTATCTCCATGATACTACAATGATCTAATGGTCACTCTCCTATCTATACAAGATTTTTCAAATAACGATCATATCTGTATGGCACATACTCCTCCATCTACCAATGAGATGCTTTCTTTAGATGGACATGTAGATGATATTCATTCAAAACAAGAGCCTCATAATCTTGATATCATTACCAAGGAAAAAGAGTCTCCTACTCTTAACATTTATACACTTGATCAAGATATAGAAAAAACTAGACATATCATAAATGGGTCATGAAGAAGGCTTCTACAGAAGTTGTGAATCAGAAACATCCTATGAGGGCATATAAAAAATGAATCATGAGGAAGACTTTTACATGGATAGTGAGTCATCAATACCACTTGAAGAAGCATTAAAATCTAATACTTCACAATATTAAGCCAAAGATATGAATTAGGAAGTTAACCCAATTATGGAGGATCCTATGACTTATAAACTTTGATCACTTTCCTTTTTTAAGGAAAGCTATCTTATCAATGAAGAAGCTATCACCTTTGAAGATCCACAACAGAGAAAAGAAGGATTAACACCCTATTTCCAAGGTAAATTATATCCTATTGCAAATAAAATATTTCAACAAATGAATTATCAAGGTAGAGGATTAGGCCTACATGAATGGTGTATCCTAGAACCAGTGCACATTATTGGAAATCCTAAGCATCAAGGTCTTTATTATTTGACAAGTAAGGGATCTAAAATTATTAGTGATACCTCTATAAATCTGATGATAATTTTATCTAGTGCAAACATCAACATAGGTAGCACAAAGAATCTTTATGATGAAACTGATGCAAATAATACAACTAGCCACATCATGAATCTTCATCCACCCATCACCCCATCCACAAATTGGGACCAACATAAAAAGAAAGATTTTAATCAAAGCAAAAAGAGTGTTATCAAAGCAAAAGAAGCTAAGCAGCATAATGGACAAATCAAATACACATGGATAGCAAAGAATACAAAGAAAGATTATTTGTATCAAACTCCACTAGTCAAAGAAACTATGGGGAAAAATCAAAAAGGTAAAAGTATCCATCAAAGATGTCCACAAAGGCAATAAAAGGCTTCTCAAGCAACATACAAAGTATATCAAGTAGTTGGTTCTAATTCCATACAACCTTCCATATCCACCCATTATTGCTCATCTTCCCAAGTTTGGAGAGTCAAAGGTTCCAAACTATCAACCAATCCATATCCTATTCCTAAACACACAACACCATCCATGCCTCCAGACATGATATCCAATTCTCACATTGACCATGTATTGGCAGCCACCCTTCATCATAAGGATTTAGAAGGTACTCTATTGTGATGCATGCATAAAGGAAGAGTTAAGTCCGATATGAACAAAGTAGAGCAAAATTCTCAAAAGTTGTATTCAAATGTGTATATCTTGGAAAAGCATCTTCTTCAACTAGGATATCAGTAGCACATTATGATAGAAGCATCTATATCAACATCACCGAGTGGTTTACTAGGAACATAAAATATTTCACAAAAAACAAAAAAATAAAAAAAATCATGAGAATAGTAAAGATAAAAAAATTGTCCTCTAGTGAAAACCACTATGGTGGCGCTTTGGATAGGTGCCATGATGAAAACCTGGCAAACATGCATCATGTGTAGAATTGAGCATCTACGTGTGCCAATTCAGTTGAAAGCATCTTATCTCATCCATAATAAATCTATCATTCCATCCATCTTATCCATAATAAATACATTTCATTCATAAACCATTTATCCAATCTATTTTCATCCATCTTCTACATTATCTTGATCTTGACAAAGTTTGGTTCACACTTTATGCTCACTTATGGTAAACATTTTGACATGGGTCATTTTCATTGATCCTATCCTACCCAACATTATCTGAGCCATGAAGCATTATCCAAAAGAGAATTTTTTATTTGAGCACCTTATCTTATCACAATATAATCCATATTCATCCATCCATACACCTATCCAAGCATCCACCCATGGCATTCCATACATTGCTAGACATTGGGGGTAGATATTTACATCTTGCTTCAGGAAAAAATCTTGATCTATACCTACCAACTTATGTGTTGATTTGAACATTGGAAAAGGTGAAGTTGAATTGGTCAAAGAATTTGTGAGCCAAAATCCAAATCACTAGCCCATGGCATATTTTGACAAGAACATGTTTCTTATCAAGCTTTATCTTTCATCGGATATCAATCCAAACAATTAATATGAGTCACATCAAATCATTCAAACATATTTTGTTCCAAACCGAGCTTCAATATTGATCAATCAAATCCAATCAATCCATCATCATATCAAGATATCCTTCCCAATCCTTGTGTTTCTTAACACTATCCTTGCATTTTTCGTGTATCCTTAATAATGTTATCATCTTCAATCCATCAATCTGGTCAATCAACACTAGATTGGTTTTCAAAAAAATCCCAAAATAGATAACTAATATCATCGCACATATCCATATGTAAATCATAAAAATCATACAAAAAATACAAAAACATTCAAAAAACCAATAAAATCCAAAAACATTCAAATCATATTAAAATCCAAAAATACATAAAAACACAAAAAGTCAAAAATAGAGTAGTCATGTCAAAATACGAGTCTCTGAGCTTGAACGTAGGAAAGGTCATCATTGATGTGCCCCAGAGACACACTAGGTCAATCCTTTAGGAGTCTGTCACAATAAACTAGCAATCCATTTGTTCATATCTCATTAATAAATGAGTCTGTGTCATCTGAACTATGTCATTTTTTAGCTTAAACATAGGCAAGGCTAATCTTTGATCAGCCCCTGAGACACAAAAACACATAAACATTTAAATACCCTAAAAATCCAAAAAAAAAGCCTCATAACATTTCAAAAACATCCAAATATTTGGAAAAATCCACCCGTCTCATTCTGCTTCACCCACAATAATCAATAATCCATAATAAACCAATTGTCACCTTCATTCTTTGGTAATACAAATAGAAACATCCACAACATTCAACAAAAGCGAACTTAAAATGCAATTAAAAAAAACAACAAAATTTTAAATGCAAAATCAAACTCTTGATCATTTGCCAACATGTCAATCAATCTTATATCAACAACCTTTGAAACAACCTACCAACTTTCCACCATCCACTAACATGTCCTAGGATGTATCCCTCCTACGATGGGCATCTTTGGAAAAACAATTTGGATACTTATCCTAAACAAAACAACTTTCCACCATCCACTAACATGTCCTAGGATGTATCCTTCCTACAATGGGAATTATCTTTGGAAAAACACTTTGGATACTTATCCTAAGTAAAACACATCCCTTTGGCTAGAGGAATGAAGAACATTGGCTTGTTTGTTTACTTGATCTTTTCTTTTGATTTATCTTATTGTGTTCATTCCAATGACCTCCTGATGATGTCTAATCAAAATGATTTGGAGAGAAAGGAATGGGGCATTGATCATTATCTTTTGTTTTTTGTGCTTATTGGATGTTCTTGTAATATAACTTGGAAATACTTGCTTTGCTAGGTGTGTATGGAGGGAGTTTTGTACAACTTGTTGACTATTTCATTGATAGGTTACGTATTTCTATGTGTTGGTCCAAAATGTTTGAAACTTATAAAATACATCCTAGTGAGGTTTTTGTGTGTCAGTTGTGAACAAGAATACTCCTATATGTTTGTCGAGTCAAAGTCCATCTCACTAGATACAATTCCATCCTAGTTGTCTGTACCTTGATGCATTGTATCTATGTGTGTTATCAAAACTAAGGAAAGTTTTTGTCTTTACATCCCCAATCCCTGGATAAGAAACACATCATCATCATTCATCATCATATCTAATAAAGTCTCAATGACTTAGATTTTTTAGACTTCTGCATCTTCTTGGAATCAAGGGTTGATCCATCTCATTCTTCTATCCTCTTTCACACTAACATTCTATCATGACATGCATCCCTCCTACATTCATAAAACATCAACATACTCATCCTACATACTCATACATGTCATCAAAATAGGAAACATTATTCATCTCACATGCATTGCCTCATCATTTAAGATGTTTAGCATAATATAGATTTTTTATTCTCAACATCTTAATTCATCTCATTTACACCATCATTATCATATACATTTGTTAGTCTAACCATCCATACATCCATCTTGAATCTCTTTGCTGTGAGATCGACCCTAAAATCAAAATTTTCACCTGATCTCTCAATGGGGCAATGTACCAATACATTCCATTGGGGCATCCAAAAAAATTAGGAAATTTTTAAATTTTTATCTTGGCAACATCATTCTTTGAGCTGAGATAGTGAGTATGTTGCTTCAAAGAGGGGAAAAATGTAGATGCTCAAATTAACATTACTTCTACTATTAATCAAGTAACTAAGTTTATTTGATTAATTCACTTTTTCATAGCTAATGTAATATCTTTTAATTAAATAAATCAATATATTTAATTAAAAACCTAATGTTCTAACATTCTCTCATTTGATTTAAATAAACCCAAACATTTAAATTAAATTTCATAAATAAGCTAATTTCATCCAAGTTAATTAATCTAAATTAATTAGCCCCTAACCATCATTATCCATCCTCTAGCTTTTGAATCAACCTAGGTCAAACCTAAACCCATGGTCAACTACCCTATTTGCACATGAAAATTATTTTCTTTAATTAACTAAATACATTATTTTCCCTCACCAAGGCATATTCTTTGGGAATATTCCTTCATTTAATCCACTTATTTGACTTTCTTGTCGAAACCATTTCCCTCCAAAAACATCTCAACCATATTCATTTAATTCCTCTTACAAGTGCATTAATCTCTCTTACACCTCTCAAATCTTCAATTGCATGCATTAACCATGCACATTCTCAAAAATGTGCTCCACCTTCCTCCACTACCTATGTGACAAGTGTCACAATATCATTGGCTCTTCTTTATTCCCACATTCTTCCCATCTCTCCATTCTTCAAACCTTCAACCTATAAATACAAGGAACTTCTACTCCACAAATCATCCACAATCTTAGCATCTTTGCTATACACACATTCATCTTCTACTTCATCTTCATCACTTGTATTTCATCACATCTTGGAAGCTTTATGTCATTATCATTCTGCATGAAAGTCATCTTCTCATTAAGATCAAGAGCTTATCAAGGGGGTGGGAAAGTGAATCCTTTCAACATCAAAGGAGCACCACTCCCACTATGGGATAGGGCTTGATGTTTCTCTCATATGCTTTCTTTTAACTACTTTTTTTTCCTATTTTCTTATTTTCATACATAGTGGTTAAAAATATCATAGGAATGTTGGATTTTCTATGTTTAACTTGTCTTCTATACTAATGTTTATTTTTTAGCATCTACAGATATAACATTTACACTAGGATTAGTTTATCATGTTATGTTATGCATTCAAAAGTTGTTTAAAAAGGAAAAATAGTTTGATTAGCTGACCTTGTTTAGTGTTTTCCTCTAAGGTTACTTGGTAGGGGTGTTACAGAACTTACATCCAAGTTTAAGGAATAGACTGCAAAAGAGGTAGAGTTGAGTTTGATATAGAAAAGATTGTTGTTTTTACAAGAAAAATGTACAATTCAAAATCTTAACAGATGTAAAGGAATGTGATGAAGAGGCCTGACTAATGTTTGGTTACTATATGAAGTGGCCAAAAGCCACTATGGCTATCCAAGATTTAATGGATTATATTGAAACTCAACTTTCAAATGCATCCAAGAACTATAAGGTGTCAGGTGATAGAAAATATGCTACATGGATGTCTATTACAGATCTTGAAAGGGAATTTTTATCCTGTAAAGACAAAAAGAAGAGGCTATGAGAAAATATGCTCAACTTGGAGACTTGCTTATGGCCACACATGTCTATATATAAAAATATTTAATTGAAGTAGAGAAATTTGAAAGGATAACTACAGTTCCATCCACCCAAAAAGAAGGAGAACAGTCTCTGGTAGAATTAGAATCTTTATATAAAACTCTCTCCAAAGCTAAGGATGTCTAGGATGGAGGAAATCCAACTTGGGAAGCATTTCTCATAGATCTTAGGGTGCCCCCTACTCCTAATCTAAAGCTTTTTTCTTCCCATCCTTTGACCTTGATGTCAAAGGGAGAGAAAAGGTGAAAGAAAAATTTGTACATATTGTCACATTTTCTATATGTCTATTAAAGGGATAATTTTGTTTTGAAGCATATCTTATTCTTTTTTGGGAACATGTTTCCATCAATGACAAAGGGGGTGATTTTTGGAAGAATGAAGAAGGTAATCTTTGGGTTTTTTTCATTGATTCCAACACTGTTTGGCAATTCGATCTAGAAATTCTCTCTACTGAAAGGTGTTGGAAATGTGTCTCAACTTGGCTTGAAATTGGTAGTATTTTGTTCTTCTCTCTTTTTTAGAAATACATTATACCATCGAAGGGACTTTGTTCATAGTATCTTCAATGGCCAAATAAGCTTTCATGTTTTACCTAGCTCTTCATCAGCAAGGAATTGCATGGTGGGCAAGACTTCACCCATTGTCTCCTCAAGAGACCAATATCCCTTGTTGTGGCATTGTGTTTACATTTTCAGTAAGATTAGCTCACCTAGGTGGGAGTTTCTGAGATGTCTCTTCAACATTCCTAAATTTTGATGGAGTATCTTGTTGGTAGGAGATTACATTGTTGCCAAGACATTGGAGAATGTCTCTTCAACATCCCAATGAGAATGTAATTCAAAATTGAACCATATGTTTGCATTCTCTTTTTAGAATTAGCATTAGGAAAGTGTTTTTTTTCCTTTTTCTTCCCTACAAAATTATCTCCATAAGCTTTTGATATGTTTATAATGTGTATCAAATATGGCTATATAGATGTTTTTCCAACACTCTAGTTGATCTAGTTGTGTTTACTTTATGACAAAATTTTTGCACTTTTGTTTTGTCTAAGAGTGTTATGGATTGCTATATTTTTGGGGTAATGTATTTCTTCATTGTTCCAAGTTGACCCAATCCATATGGTTTTTTTATGCACCAATTTTTTTTTGAATTAAGCTGACAAGTCATCTTGAGTTATGCAAGTTGACCTAGTTAATATTTAAAGAGACAATCATATATAAGTAGATGGTGATGAAGTATAGAGAGGTGATAGTCAGAGAGTGATGTGAAGAAGGATTGAAGAAGTGAAGCGATTTATAGTGATGTGAATTTCTTTTTCTGTATGTGTAAGATAGAAAAAATACCTTGATAATCCAATGCTTAACAAGAACTAATCTCTACACATTCTAGGTGTAATTACTCAATTCATTATTTTTATAGTGATCCATACTTCTTTTTGTATTCTAGCGGTAAGCCATTTTTCTATAATTAAGCTATGAGCCTTTCAAGGATAGTGAGTCTTGGCAGTGAGCCATGTAATATCTTATGACCAATTATAATATATTGTGAGGTAATCCTCAACGTTTTTTTCCCTATTTGGGTTTTCCATGTAAAAATCATAGTGTCAATGTGTTATGACTCATTTTGTGATATGCGTTACTATTGTAGTTAGTTGTGGATTGAATATTGGTTGTTTAGTAATTAATTATGTTCATAGAATACTGATTAACCCCCCTCCCAGTATTCATTGTATTCAACACTTTCTTCTATCATAGGGGCTTTCCCCTTATGTTATTCTTCAATGACCATAACATTTCCCTCATATTGAATTACTTTTTATTCCTTCAGAGTTGAAACAACTTTATTAAAATTATGCAAAACTACTTCCACTCTCAATATCACATACTTTATATCATAAAAAGCCTCAATTGGAAGATCTTTCACTCTTTTTCTCTTTCTATATTATGTTTGAAAATAAAAAATGTTTTTGATAGTTTCTTTAGGTAAAGAAAAGTTATGAAAAAAATTTCCTTCTTTCACCCTATTATGTAACGAGACCATAAAACCCTCTAGGTCATAGTTTCTATGTGTTCTCAATTTCATTCCATAGGGCTTGAGCTTATCAATGAGATTATTCCATACATTTTTTATCATAAAATAATATTAGAATACAATGTAGGAAGGAAAGAAGGTTCATTTCCTCATATCATATAAGTGATTATCTTCTACATCATCTAGTTGCCACATGACCTCAAGGAAGCCAATCCTCAATGGTACATCCCTAGGGAGTAAATGAGGTGTGTTCCTCGTTCCATAAAATTTGAGAATTGTGTGATATTCATAAGGAAATACATCCCCCCAATTGTGATTCATTTTTAAATCAATCCTCCTATCCATTGGCCTTAGGAAATCATGTAACTCAATTGTAATCCTTGGAATATCCATAATCAAAACTCTTTTCAACTTGGAAGCAAATATATTTGAGGAAACCACGAAACTAATTTTTTTCCCATTTCTATCAAAAAATGGAGTCCATGTTTGAATAGGAATCTCTACATCATCCACCACTCTTTTCAACTTCATACCTTTACCATAGAAATTTTCACCTCTATATAAAAACTTGTGCATAAACAAGAGTACCACCAGAACCTTACTCCTATCTCTCCATTCTTCAATGCTAGTAGGCCTTTACAAACCTCCTTTGACAAATAGGTAGCATAATAAAATAAAGTATTGATGTTGGGATGTTGAATGTTGGAAACCATGTACATTGGTGCAATTGGAATGCTTAAGGATGAATCATACCCCAAAAATTTGACATATGGAATAGAAAGTTTTCTTGGAATTGAAAGTTTTCTTGGAATAGAGAGAAATATACTTAATTGGAAATGGTTCCCTATTAGATTCACCAAGTATAACTCTATTTTCTCCCTTTTCTTGATGCTAATAAGTGTTGTAACACTAATACTTTGAATGTAGGTCTCACCTTTTCATATTTCACCCTTAGTTTCTTTTCATCAAACTCCTCCATTTATTTACTCTATTTTTTAATCAAAAAAACTTTAAAAATTCTCCCTAAGTAACCCAAACCATTTCCTTCTCAAAATGAGTTCTAATTACCCTAACAATAAGGTCATAGTTAGTTGCAATAGCTTTAAGGTGGTCTATGTCTAGATAAATATTGGGTACAATAAACTTGCCCATAAATAGCCTCCATGGGTTGTAGATTGGAATGTGAGAATTTATGTTACTGAAATAGCTCTAGAAAAGTGACCATGTAGTATATGACAATGGAGCATCCTTGATGGCACATTTTCTATCAAAAATTCCATCTTTAACCCCAAGGCCATGAAATATAGTTTTCCCTATGCGTTTCTCATTTGTCAAGGGTGGTAATTGTTCAAGTAGGTCTTAGGCCAAAGGTCTCTTTTTAGGTTTAGAACCAAAGAGCTATACTCTTGATTCCATTCTACTAATGAGTAACTTGAACTAGGGTTTCACATGTTAATACTAATATTTTAAGCTTCAAGTGAAAAATTCATGCAAAGACTAACCAATTTCTTAAATTTACACCAATTTAAATTAATGTCAAACCTTCAAATAACCCCTAATTGAAATTAGGATGATAACAACCATAATTGAATGGAAACAAGGAGAAAATTTAGCTCAAGAGGTGTGAATTACACTTACTAATTTGATGATACACAAAAACCCTAGTTTGAGGATGCCAAAAATTTGAAATGCACTACAATAGATCTCAAACACATTATAAACACTTTAGTAATCAATATTAAGCTTTAAAAATAGCTTTTATGTTGAATAAATCCCTCAATTCGGTAGAAAAACATCAACTCTGCCATTACTGCTCGCTCACACAAACTAGAATGACTCCATGATGTTCCTTTTAGCAACTTTGAATCTACACCATAGATCTTTTCTTGATTTCAATCAATGTGTGGCCTAGAAGAGGTCAAATAAGTTTGAATATTTTACCTTTTTTCAGACACAACATCCACTTAGCCACACTCTCACTATGTGTTTATCTTCTTTCTTGGCTTCATGGTCCCACAACACTTTACAAACTATGAGAGAATCTACATGGAAGACAACCACTAGCCATCTAGAATCTATAAGACTTTGATCTACAATATTGAGCCAGCAAACAATGACCCAGATTAACCCAACAACCTTCAAGATGTGTTCCCTTTAACTCATAAGATTACACCAAAGCTATTATCCTCCTTTTATGATGAATGGTTAATATTAAAACATCTCGCTATACCTTGATGAACGTCCTTTAAACCCACTTTAGTAGCACACTCTTTAATGTTTCCATAGTCACTCAAAGTATTTTACCAAATATTTCATGGCTTATATAGTCCCTTTGATGGTTGAGATGCTACCACATGGTGTTTTTCTAGTGCCTTGTTGAGAGATGAGATCGGCTAGTGGGTCCCTCATGGGCTGGCAGGGAATGGTCAAGATTGATCTATGAGAGTGCATTTAAACAATTGATCTTTCTTCACCCTTCATCACTGATTTCTTTGAAGATGGTAGGCCCCGCCACAAGGAGCATATATATCACCCTTATGGTTGGCCCACTAAGAATTTTAAAGGATTTTTTTATTGTCATAGGCTAGCGAGCAAGCAATGGGAACAAAGCAGTGGGCCATCCTGACCATGGGTTAAGCATTTTAAAAGAAATGTGGGTTTAGTGATGACTTAAGAGGGGTCATTAGTTATGTTTAAAGGTAAAATGACTTAGGCACTTCATGGATTAAGAATAAGGACAAAATGGAAAATATTTAAAAGATTCTTGATCCACCTAACATTTTTCAAGATTAAAATAATTCAAACAGGCAGTGACAAGTAAGCTAGGCAATAGGGGTTGTAAGTGAATGAGTTTGATGACTTAGGTTGTAACATGGGAAACCAAGAATGGGATAGCAATAGTCACTAAGAAAATAGGAAATTCACAAGGCTTTACAAAATTTTATGGCTTTTGAAGGGTTTAAGGCATGAAAGAGCCCAAGAACACAAGTGACATAAAACCCTAAGGAAGAAAAACATCTCAGGACCAAGGAAAACCCAAACATGGAATTAAGACTTAGTGGAACACAGAAAAAAAATTAGGGGTTCCGAAAAGCACAATATCAAATTTTGCACACATCATATAACATTTTCAATTCCTTATGCAACTCAAAAATGTTCCAAGTATATACCATATTGCATCTACATACATCAATTAGGTTTTCTAAATTATATGTAGCCCTATTTTAATTCAAAATAGATTTGTCAGCTTCATACTTGAAACAAAAATTCTTCACACTCAAATCAAAAGTTATTTTTTTTATTTTAGCTCAACATAGATCTAAAATAGATCCCTTTAACATCTACAGTACATATTAATCTTCATAACACACATTCAAGTATTAGGTCGGCCAAGAATTATACCTAATTGAAAATAAGCCAATCTAAACAACATTAATCAGCCATATGATCATATAAGCATATACCATCTAGAATTTATGTAGTACTGAAACATTTAAACCATCTCCCAAAATTTTATAGTCTAAATCCAAATACCAGAGGAATGTAGACTAGATAATTTATACCATCTTGCACTATATAAACCACAAAACTATATGCTAATCTTTTGTTACTTATTACTTTTAGCCTGTTCAATAAAAATTGCTGAAATATTTATCATAGATGTATATAGTAGTCCTAAATAAAATATTTTAATTGCATAGGCTGATCTTATAACATGAGAAAATCCATACCAAATTACTAGATTAAGGTGTGAGGAAAACTATTTATCAAATCAGACAAAACTATCAACAAACAATGTTGGAATCAATGACAATGCATGAAAGTGTTTCTTCTTCATTCTTCCAATGAGGGGAACCTTCCTTATTCTTTATGTGAAGTTCTTGTTAATTACCTTCCTATTCTTTTGTACCTTCTTCCTTGGATCTTGTTTTAAATGGTTTTAGCTTAATTCCTTTACTCCATAACCATTTTTTTTTTGTTTGCCAGGATGGGGGCAAACCTTTTTTTAATTGAAAAAACATCCTTTTGAGACCACTGGATGGAAGGAAAAGGTGGTTTTCTATTATTTTTCCTTATAATTGAAATCCATGATATCACCAATGTCTAGTATATCTACAAGAAGGTCTTCTAAGCAAGGATTAGAGATTTTACCAATAGTGAGCCTTCAGTAATCCATTCTCCTAACATCTTTATCGACCCTGCATTTTTCCCAAATCTCTTCAACATGGTAGACATGTGTATGAATTTTCTTTATCTTTCTCTTCATCCCTTTATAATAAAATTACAACCTTTTATTGAAAGTTTAGAGGGTGACTAACTACATCTCATATTCTATTACTTTAGCTTTCAGAACTATTTGCACTGAGTACCTTCCAATGGTGATAGGGAATTGAACCCATAGCTTATGAATTGTGTGTTGCTTGTTATGTACACATTATGTACACAAATAACATGTCTACATAGCTCCATTAGTACAATTTTATCATTAGGATACATTGGTAGGATGTAAGGATATCCTATAGAACAAACAACCCTAAGATAGGTGAAAGTAGGAAATTGTAGGAGCACACATCCATATTAGTTTACTACTTCCAATGCCTCATCTAACACTCTTCTCTTTTTTCAGTGACGGACCAACCATACACAATAATGGTCCAAAGAAAGGATCATTCACCCTTAAGAAATGGTAAATGCTTCCTTGAAGGGTGATTTGGTAATTTAATATTTATCTACAAGCACATGTCTTCTTTCTCCTTCTAATCTGAGGCCTGGATACTGACTAATTTTAGTTGTAACATATACTATGTCTGAAGTCATGTAAAAATTCAAGGAATTATGTACCTTAATGAGCTAATCATGGATCACATCACTACTATTTTTACCATAAAATATGTATTTTTTCCTTCTCATGATAACATTAATATATGCATACATCCATTCCTCAAATGTTGAAGAAGTTGGCAAACCTTTCACCCTGCTCAGGAGAGTAATTAAATAATTTACTTCTTCCAAAAAATCACTTTTGTAGAAGATTTTAGAATTTCTCACTAGATTAGACCTCAAAATCTTTAACCAATTAGTATTGATCAAATTCTTAGCTACTTCTTGATCATTCTCATAAGTTGCTTGGACATGCTTAATAGCGAGATATATATAGGTCTCCATATTTGGAACTTGAAACACTGTATGAAATAAATCTACAACATGTCTCATGGTTATCTCACCTAAGGAATATATGACACATATATTCTTTGATGTATAGATAAGCCACTTGAAAAAATTTAGGACAATGAGCTGCTGCTAGGAATAAGGCAACCAAATGAATGTTCATATCAATTATCGCCTTCATTCTTTGATCTAAAGTTTTTTTCTCTATCCTCTTAATGAATTCATCCATGTCTACATTTCCTATCTTTGTGTCCTTCAGAAAACTACTATCTTTAGGAATTTGCCTTGGTATTTATAATTCTTGATAAATTTCCTACTTCAATATGGAGCTTTCTAGGTTGTAATTGAATGAATCAAGTGATGTTCATATCCGGTAAGAAACATATTAGCAAATATATGTAATGGCATGAAAATTGTAACTATAGTGAGAAAGGTGGTTTTCCCCTACATTAGAAAAATATAATATTGAATAACTATGGAGGTGAGTAAAAGCGAAGTGAGTGCAATGGGGGTAGAAATTTGAATCAACGAAGCCTAAAAAATTGAGCTTTTATGAGTGAAACAGAGCTTTGAAATATTTTTTTGAAATTTTTGGGTGTTAGTAAAAAATATAGTATTATGTGTGGACTTGCTACTTTTTAGTGCTCCTACATGTCTTTGGGTACATCAAATGCAAATTCACTGAAAAATAATGACCTTACATGACTTAAACAAAAGTTGGTCATTTTTTTGAAGGTTTAGTGTAGTTGTGCTGAATTTTAATGTTGTTGCTGATAGACTTAGAAAAATAGGTGTAAGGGAACTAAATAACAATTACCTTACATGTGTTGGTAGGGTTGTGCATGTAGTAGCACACTTTTTCAATTCTTATGCATCTTTTTAGGTTGTGTATATTTTGTAACATACAAGTCAAGGATTTTTCCTTGACTTGCATGTATTAATATGCATGTCGAGGAAAAGCATCAACACACATGTACTAATATGGGAAGTTTAAAGCATTGGAAATGAAAGAAATACTCATCAAAATTTAAACCCCAATGAGCATATGGGTATCTCATGTGGAGAAAATGAAGGGAACAATGAATTGAAATGGTTCGTTTGGATTTCAACCCCGACCATCACCATGACTATAAACCCAAAGAAATGTATTGCATGGGAACCCAACACAAAATAAAGATTTGGAAAAGATAAAGTGGTTTCATTGAAAACAACAAGGGTTCCTAAACATAACATTATGATGGACATAAACATAGGAAAACTCATAAATGAAAGAAAATGGAAAAGAAAATGATAAATAATTGAAGAGATGCCAAATCATAACATGGTGTATATGCACCTCAAATATTGAAACCCTAAATAAAAGAAAATGAGAAAGCAATAAAAGAAAATAGCGATGAATACCTGGTAACAAAGAGAAAGACTAAAACCCCTAAATTAGTGAATAATAAATCCACAAAGAGATCTTTAACAGCTCCTCAATCTACAAGTAATTATCACACAAAGAGAATTGCAATTGAATGAACATAAACGAAACTCAAAATGGTTTAAAAAGATTATTAAAATTGAATTGATAAAAATGCAATAATGAACTCACCATTCGATAAATGCTCAAATGTGTGAAAATAGGAGATATCCACTGGCACAAAAAATACTACTAGTGCATTTTTTAAAATGTGATAATGTGCAAAGGGGTAAGTGCTTGAATCTGTGGCACAATTTTGGCTCGTAAGATGCCATTTTTTTCCTAAAATAAAAAAAATTGTTTGCACAAGAAAATGAAGATAGTTACACTCAAAATTTCAAGATGTGGAAAAAAAAAGAGTTGAAGTGCTCTGAGTCTAGTTTCTAAGCTACTAATTCATTTTAAAATTAATAAAGATTAAGGGTCTCAAAAAGGGGGGGGACAGGTCCTATTTTTATAAAAAAATAGCATAGCCTTTAAGCCTTGCTTCTTCATTAACTTTTTTTTAGAATTTCAAAAATCTGAATGGTGAGAAATTAGCTAACACCATGAAGTTTATGCTCATTCTTTTAGATAATTTTTTTAATGAACATATAATATTTTATAAATTTTGAAAGTGTACACATCTTGAAAAGCTAAAATTTGAGCATTCTCCCCCATAAATTATTGAAAATTAATTGAAAATTGATTTTTGTTCATCATGTGTAGAATGGAGTCTAGATTTAGAAAATGAAAATTTTCACGTTTCAATGAATAAGTGAAAATGTATCCTAAAACTAGCACATGTTGGTTTTTGACAAAAATAAGTAGTTACAATACAAGTTATGGATCAAAACCTTAACTGGATAATATATATATAGATAGATAGTTAAGAGAGAGGTTAAAGCCATTGCAATTTTTTATAAACTTGCATTGAAAGATGTGCAAACATGACAGTGAACATAGGAAAAAATATGAGGAAATTTGGCAAATCGTATCGATGCACTCATCCAAAGTGGGTCATTTGGAAAGTGCCAAATTTGAGGCTCACCAAATAGCACATCACATTTGGAGACAAATAAATTTTTTGCTCACCAAATGACCTCCTTTGAACAAAATCTAACATTCCCCTCTCTTTTTTGGATCACTTTGACAATGTTGAGAGTGTGTGGTTTATGATTGTAGATGGATAGTTGAGGTTTTACTTTTCATACACTCTTTGCCTCCTTACCCTAACTATATAACTCTCTCTCCATCTAAAGTATCTCTCTCCCTCTCTCACTTCTCATTCCCTCCCATGCTACCTAGACTACTCTCTCTCTCACTTCAATCCCCTGTCTCACTCTCTCTCTCTCTTAGGTCTCATTTGCTCCCACCCTACATAATTAAATCTATCTCACTCCAACCCCATTTCTCACACTCCCACTCTCTCCCCCTTAGTATTTTTGTCTCTCTCAATCCATCTCCTTCTCTTATCTTTTTATATTTCTCTCTCCCTCCTACCCCCTCTCCCTCTCTCAAGTCTCTCACTCTCTCACTCACTCCTATCTCTCTCCCACTCTTTCTCTCTTTCTTGTTCTTCCCCTCCTTCCTCTCTCCTCCACCTGTCCTCCCTCCCTCCATCTCTTCCTCTCCCTCTTGTCTCTCCATCTCTTTGGTCCTCCCTCCTCTCTCTTCTCATCTCTCCATCAACCAAATGCCCTCTACGCTTAACCCTATACCTCTCCCCCTCTCTCTCAAGTCTCTCCCTTGTACGTCCTCTCCCTCTCTTAGGGATCTCTCTCTCACTCACTCCCTCTATCTCTTTCCCACTCCCTCTCTCTCATTCAGTCCCTCTATCCATCTCCCACTCTCTATCCCTCTCCCTCTATCTCTGGTATGTCCCTCCCACCCCCTCTCCCTCCCACCCTCTCCCTCTCTCCCTCTCTCTCTCACTCCCCCCCTCTCTCTATATCTCTCTCACTCCCTCTCTCTTACTCTCTCTCTATGTATATATATATATATATATATATATATGTGTGTGTGTGTGTGTGTCCCTCTTTGTGGTGTATGGGCACCATGTTAGTCATTTTGCGTAAATAAGGTCTTACGTAAAGTTTTTGGTTTGATTGAGTATAATGTCATAAATAAGGTCATAATATACCATTAAAAATGTAAATTGAATCATTTGTTTGTTTTAGAGATTATATTGTAACATTTTTCAAATATTATGAAAAGTTGTCATATGTAATATTGTAACAAGTTGTAAAAATGCAAACTTGGAAGACCAATGGTCATGGGAGTTCAAATGTTAGTTTGAGTTAGATTTGGTATTTTATTTTTGAAGGGAAAATTTTAAGTAAGCTTGAGAAACATGATGTAATGGTTTGTAACATAGACTTTTGGCACCCTAATCCTTTCTAGCACTCCTAGGGTTTTTCAACTAGAAGGAGAAAAATGGGCCAAAATGCTTATGTCTACACTCAAAGTCAATGCAATATGGATGGAATATGGATAAAAAATACATAGATAAAATGTTTGAAATCTAGAAAATAATAAGATTTATTGATTAATGAATGGAAACTAAATGACAACAATTTGTTTGAAAACACATTATGTAATGCATAAACACCTAGAAATGAATGCAAAATGTAACAGAACTGAATGAAATTGAAGAAGTGCACCTAGGGTATGGATGGAGACTAGAAAGGACATTTTAAGTGTTTTTTATGCTAATTTCTAGACCTAGTGGGACTCATTCACCATTCTGGGTGAATCAGTCCCAGTTCTGCAAAACTGTTATGAAGCCTGTTTATAACAAACAGGTATCTAAAAATGCAGAAAATGAAAAACTAACCTTGGAGTGGGACTCATTCGCCACCCATGGAAAATGAGTCCAATTTTTTATTTTTGATTATTCAAAGGTGGAATATGGAGCTCTCGAAGTGCACTTTGATTCTCTATAGGTGTTTGCTTTTGAGACTCTGATTTCTAAACTTGAAAGTGAGTTTTTGTTGATATTTTCCTTGGACAATGAAGAGAATACCTAAAAAAAATTGCAATTCAATCTTCAATGATTTCAAAACTTCCAAAAGTCCTAAATATACAAACAAACAAGACAAGAAAGAGAAATGTTGGATGTTAGGACATGGGGGTTTGCCTTGGTCAAACCCATTTTAGGTAATTAAACCAAAATGATGAAAGAATGGAATGAAAAATGCAATAATGGAATTGATTATCTTTCCATGATTGATCTTGAAAATTTTAAATATTTTTAATTTGGATCCAAGAGGGACTCATTTGCCACCCATAGCGAATGGGACCCACCTTGGACTTGAATTTGGGTGTCAAGAATTAAGTCACATTTAATGTTATTTGTTAGGTTTACACTCAAAAATACACTTAATTAAGCCTTATAAGGGCATGAAGGGGTCAACTAAAGCATAAGAAAGGTGTAAATAGTGAAATTAAGCCTAGAAAAGTGTGAAATCTTGTTACAAGACTTTACAACACTTCAAAATATGACTTAATAAGTGATGAAAAGGTGATTTTTAGATGACTTATAATGAGGAGTCTAGAAAAGTGTAGAAATATTTTACAACACTTTCACAAGATGTCATTTTTGCATTTTAAGGACCTAATGTGAATGTTTAGGACACATTACAATATTAAATCAAAGCAAAACAGACCAATCATCATGAAGAAAGACCTAGAAGCCCATGAAAATGTCCAAGTGACCATTTTTCTACATGACATTTAGCCCCCACTTTAGTGAGAGGATGAATTTGCTTCAAACTCACACTAAAGTAGCCATTCAAGAGAGATCCAAGTGTACAGATGCAAACAACAAAGAATGACAAAGATCAAGAATGTAGGAAAGCCCCTAGGATCCAAGATCCTAAGTCAAACCATTAAGATACATAATCATGTGATGAAAATAGCTAAAAGAAAGAAGAATGGGGTGGAAAAGATGCACTCACTTTGGGGCCATATAACATCAAGTCATTTGTAGGATGAGTTATCCCAAAGAAGTGGTTTAGTGAGAAAGTCATGCTAGGGTGCTAGCTTCCCACTGTATATTGAGAAAGTCATGCCAGTGTGTTGGCTTCCCATTATACAAACCATACCAAAGTTATCCTCCTGATAATTTTGATTAGGTACTACAATGAAAATGCTTTTTGAATGATATGTAAAAATTTTGTTAAAGGGGATTTTTTTGTTCATGTGTAAGGTATTATTCTTAGGTAGAATTGTTCCTAATATCTTTAAGATAGGATAAGTCAAGATGTCAAATTGTTATCCATGTGATGCCTCGTTCGCATTAGGCCACTTTAGTTGATCATTATTCCCTAGTCAGATTATTATCCATGGGATGCTTTGTTCACATCAGGCCACTTCAATTGATCATACACTCTTGGAAGGCATCAAACTAAATGACACCACCATAGAGAGAAAACATCAAAAGAAAAATTAAATCATGCCATGAAATTTGCAAAAATGCGTTATCTATGTATGCCCCCACAATAAAGCAATTTCTACACACCGTTCTATGAGCAATTGTTTTAAAGTAGAAGAGAATATGAGAGCTTATTCGAAAAGCCCTATGCCAAGTCATATGTTTTTGATAAGTTGTGTCATGAAGAAATGGAGTATGTCACATGCAATTCAATCTTAATACATGTCATCCACATCTCAAGCTTGATCTTATACATTCATGAAAGGTTAATGGCTAGTCAAAAGAGACAACAACAAGTGACATACGACAATAAGTATTTCTAACCCTTTACCCCAACTTAGTGTAGGACAAGGGTGAGCCTAGAATAGATGATGGTATGTTTCCCCTTCCAATGGATGCAAAATATGCAATAGTGAGTATGTGATGATCCTACAACTATTGCATGGCAAGGGGCACCAATTAATGTTATTTATGTGGACAAGGAAACAAGTTTCTACTTGATACATGTTTAATGAGATATCTATCAATTTAGGATGTACCAAGGGGAGAATTTTCTTGAAATAATATTGAGTGATAGTATGGATGTTGAGTGAAGTTTTGTTGGATGGGTTGATTTCTATGAAAGGACAATCATGAAGACCATGATTTGGAAGAATGAGGTTCAGTGTATTGTGAACTTGTTTCTTGTGTAATGGTGGGTAAAGAATGATAGGATTCATAGGTGTGACTAAAATAGCTTCAGCACATAGAGGGGGGTCATTAATGGTTTGATTTTTTTGAGTATCAATAGTGGTGATATGAGAAGAAGGCTCTATTTGGTTGTTTTCTTCCTCTAAGATATCATTCTTATGTGCCATAATATTGACCCTAGGAGGAGAGCTACTATGTTTATCACATTTCATAATTGGATTTGGAAAGATAGCTTCATCCTTCATAGGGGAGGCATCAAGTGAAGGATAACTAGGAGTTTCATGGTTACTAATGATTGTACTTTTTTGTTCAAATAGATCTTTCATCATGATATCTTCTAACACTAAACTATCTTCTTCATGTGTAGAGAAGATATTAGGAGAAGAAAAGGGTGGATTGTCATGATTATCTATACTTACATCCTCATGTCCTAGAATGTTTTCTTGAGTAGGAGAGGTAGGATTGTCATAGCTCACATTCATATCCTCCAAAAAAATATGTTTTTCATGATTGTTCAAGAGTTTATCCTTATTCACTAAAGGAGTTGCATAAGTAGGGGAGGTGTTAGGAGATGATTGAGAACTCAATAAGGTAGGGACAATGATTTCAACTTTGTATGTCATAATGTCTTTGCAAGGGGGAGAAGGAAGACAAGCAATATTTTCATGATCTTCAATGATTGTGTCTTCTTTCATCAAGATACCTTCATAACCAATGGGAGAGATATAAGGAGAATTTAAACAATTATGATTATCATGATTATCAATTCATGCATCTATTTGTGTCAAATATTTAGTGGATGATCTTAGTGAGAGGAAATACTTAAGGGATTCATCTAACATGTATAAATCATCACTACTAAAGGGATTGGATATTATGTTTTTTCAAAAGTAAATCATTTTTTTAATTGGGTTGTTTGATTTTTATTTTATTTTTTTGTCATTTGCTAATGAATCTGATCTAAATTAACTAGGAACTAATGTGGAAAATAAAAATTGAAAAAGTTAAGTGCCATGAATTTAAAAAATTCTCATTTTTAATTATTTAAATGTAAGAGATGCTATGCAAATGTAAAATGCAATGTAAAGACATTAGATGAAATGAAAGTTTTCAAATTTCAAATAAAGTAATTTATTGATGACACTATGCAATAATTTGAAAGATGAAAGATTGGAAATGCAAATGTAAATTTTAGCAATGCATGAAATGAGTTAATATAAGCTAAATCTAATTAAATGCATGATATAGGAACTCAACCAACTAATATAGATATCTAATGGAAGCAAACAAAAGCATAAAAATAGGGTTTTTAGCTTTGTAAAATGCAATTTTAGGGGTCAAAAGGGATTAATTCGCCCAGGGTGGAAAATGAGTCATAGTGTGGACGTTTTTTAAAATTTTTAGAAACTTTTGAGTGATTTTTATGTTGTCTAAGTTCTAGGATGCACACCTAAGTTAAAAATGTAGAATTTCAAAAAATTTAAATGAATTTAGATGCCAAAATTGCAACCTAAATGCACTTTTCTTGAATGCAACTTAACCAATGCAACATGCAATGCAAGATAATTCTAGGATGAGGATGGAGTCCAAATCAGGCAAGAAATAATTCTAAAATTAGGTTCACCAAAATGTAACATATATTTTGGCACCCAATTACTCTCTTGCTCTTCTAGGGTTTTTCACCTAAAAGGAGAAAGATGGTCCAAAATACTTATGTCTACACTCAAAGTCAATGCAGTATGAATGGAATATGGATGAAAAATACCCAGATGAAATGTTTGAAAGCTAGAAACTAATAAGATTGATTGATTAATGAATGGAAACTAAAGGACAACTTGTTTGAAAACACAATGTGTAATGCATAAACACCTAGAAATGAATGCAAAATGTAGTAGAATTGAATGAAATTGAAGTGCACCTAGGGTATGGATGCAGACTGGAAATGAATTTTGAAATGTGGTTGATGCTAATTTTTAGGCTTGGTGGAGCTCATTCACCATTCTAGGCGAATCAGTCCCACTTCTGTAAAACTATTCTGAAACCTATTTCTGAGAAAATGGTATCTAAAAATGTAGAAAACCAAAAACTTACCTTGGAGTGGGACTCATTCTCCACCCATGGTGACTGATTCCACTTTTGAATTTCTAAATATTCAAAGGTAGAATCCGCAGCTCTCGGTCTACACTTTGATTCTCTATAGGTGTCTGCTTCTGAAACACTAATTTTTGAACCTGAAAGTGAGTTTTTGTTGATATTTTTCCTTGAAAAATGAAGAGAAGACCTAAAAAAATTTGAAATGAAATATTCAATGATTTCTAGGCTTCCAAAAGGCCTAAATCTACAAAGACACAAGATAAGAAAGAGAAAATGTGGATGTTAAGGCATGTGGGTTTGCCTTGGTTAAACCCATTTTAGGTAATTAAACCAAAATGTTGAAATAATGGAATGAAACAGGTAATAATGGAGTTGATTACCTTTCCATGATGATTGATATTGAATGTTTGCAGTAAAACATGAAGGATCTATCCTTGAATTTCTTTGGAAGCTAACTTAATGACTTGCAATGATGAATCCCTAGCTCACTTGACTTGATATAGAAGAATAGAGGATGAATGAGTTATGAATGTGTTAAGAGATTGAATGGGGGTTGAAATGGTAAGAAAAACACTTATTTATACAAATTTTTTCCTTACTAACCCAATGATACCCGATCACAGGTATCATAGGTTGATGTAAGGTAATTTTGAATAAAAACTTGAAGGAAAATTTGAAATATTTGAATTTGGAGCCAAGAGGGACTTATTCGCCACCCATGGTGAATGGGTCCCACCTTGGACTTGAAAGTGGGTTTTAGGAATTAAGTCACATTTAATGTTATTTGTTAGGTTTACATTCAAAAATCCACTAAATTAAGCCTTATAAGGGCATAAAGGGGTGAAATAAAGCATAAGAAAGGTGTAAAAAGTGAAATTAAGCCTAGAAGGGCATGAAATCTTGTTACAAGACTTTGCAACACTTCAAAAAAGGACTTAATAAGTGATGAAAAGGTGATTTTTAGATGAATCATAATGAGATAAGTCTCAAAAAGTGTAGAAATATTTTACAACACCTTCACAAGACATCATCATTTGCATTTTAAGGACCTAATCTGAATGTTTAAGCCACATTACAACATTAAATCAAATAAAAATAGACCAAGCATCATAAAGAAAGACCTAAAAGGCCATGAAAATGTCAAAGGGGCTATTTTTCTATGGAATAGGTTTCTAAAGTGGTTTTTGAATAGAATACATTAAACAAAGTTGAGTTTCCTTTGCAATTCTCTAGTAATCTGTTGTTGTAGGCCCCTATATAGGTCTATATTGTGCCATAGAGGTCTCAAAGATTTTTTACTAGATAGGGATATGTGTTAAGAGTATTTTGGTTCTTGTACAAGTTTATTTCATAAAGAAAAAAAGTATTTATCGCAATTTTACTACAGGTGGGTCTGTAACTTGAAAATTAGGGTTTTGAGTGTATAAAATGGGAATTCATTCCATTCCACCTAGGGTAATTGGTTCAAACTTGGTGGAATGGAACTCTTAGATTTAGGTTTTGATTTAATGTAGTTGGCATGAGTAGGGAAGACAAATTGAAGTGTTTAAAGTGATGCCCTAGTTGCGAATTTCATGTGTTTTGGCTTAATTTGGTGGTTAATAGGTTAGGAATGGTT